>VYZT01021100.1:48141-104763 GCA_013400735.1 Pomatostomus ruficeps
GAGGGGCGGGGCAAAGGGAGACGGTGCGAGCCAATCGCGGGCGGGGGCGGGGCCGGTCGGGTCACGTGAGCGGCGCACGTGTTCCGGTTCCGGGTCCGGGGCGCGATGCGGGGCCCGGCGGCGGCCGCGGGCCGGGAGCGGCGGGCGGGAAAAGCGCCGAAAGCGCCCGGGATGAAGGCGGCCAAGAAAGCGGCTAAAGCGACCAAAGCGGCCAAAATGGCGAAACCCAAGCGGGCGGCGAAGCGGCTCCCGGCCGGGGCGGATCAGGCGGGGGCCGAGGCGGCGCGGCGCGCCCGCCACCTGAAGGCGCTGAGCTGCGCGTCGGGCGCCGAGCGGGAGCTGGAGGAGCTGGTGTTCGGCGACAGCCTCAACGTGGAGGAGGATGAGCTGCTGCGGCGCCTGGCCGGGCCCCGGCGGGTACGGCACATCCAGCCCCGGGCCCTGCCCCTCCCGGCAGCGGCGGCTCCGGGCGGGGGTCGCTGCTCGCTGCCCCGTCTGCCCCCCTTTCCCCGGCTCAGAGCGGTGTCCCCGCTCACACGGCCCCTTCGGCTCTTTTCAGGTTACTGCTGCAGAGGGGAAAGATCTCCAGGAACAGTCCAGCGATTCGGAGGTGGAAAATGAAGCAAAAGGTGACTTACTGCCCAAAAAGCCGGCCTGGGTGGATGAGGATGATGAAGCTGAGGAGAAGTAAGTTCAGGTTGGGTGGTGGGGATTGTGTGTCCCCCTTGGGAATGACTGTAAATGGCCTTGGTTTGAGCCATCGTTGTGTTCTGTGTGTTTTTCCCCCTCTAGTGTTGATATGACCCATAAGTACAGGAAAGATTTAATGAAAAGCGATGCTGAGGTGACGCTCACGAAGAAAAAACTGAAGAGGAGACTGGAGGAACAGTGAGTTGCACTAACGTTTTTGTGGCTGACTTTATTGAGGTGAGATCATTGATCTCCAAGGTGGCTGCCAAGAGGATGGTCCCACACTCCTTTCAGTGGTGCCCAGCACAGGACGAGGGGCAGTGAGCATAAATTAAAACACAGAAAGTTCCACCTTGACATGAGGAAGATTTTCTTTCCGTGGAGGGTGACAGAGCAATGGAACAGCTGCCCAGGGATGCTGTGGAGTCTCCCTCTGGAGAGGTTCCAAACCTACCTGGATGTGTTCCTGTGTCACCTGCTCCAGGTCACTCTGCCTGGGTGGGGGGTTTGGACTGGGTGATCTGCAGAGGGTTGATCTCCCTTCCAACCCAATATTTTGTGAGTTAAATTGCATTTATGTGACATTCAAACTCACTTTCCTCTTTGTCCATTGTGCTCACGAGGCCTCTTTAAAGCCAGCTCTTTCTGCATTATTTGCAGTGTTTTTAAATCACAAATAATACTAAGAACAGTAAATAAAATGTCCATTAACTAATATGTTTAATACTTGTCTTAGTCAAAGTGCCCAAACTAATTTGTCTTCTAGGGAGTTATACAAGAAACAGTGTAATTCTAATTTTTTTTTTAAGTTTAAAAACTCGCATTGTTTTCTAAGTGCAAGTAATCCTGCAAAATTCTCACTGTGCTTCTTCTAAGTGCTTAACTCTTAGAAGGAAGTTACTGTCTCATGAAAGTTATGGTTTTTTTCTCTTCTCCTTTTTCTTGCAAGGTTTCAGCAAGCTATGGGAGGAGTTCCTGCCTGGGCTGATCTAGAAAACAGGAAGAAATCCAAAAAGACTTCGAGTGATAGTAAATATGTCCAATACTATTCTGATAAGTGTTTCTGTGATTCCTTGTTCAGCTTGCTAGAAAATAATTGCTTTTGATGTCTTCTTAGTGTCAGTAGTGTGATAATATGCTGGATAAGCCAGCTTTATTCCTTCAGTGTGCTTTAATTTTATCTGTTTCAGTGAGGAATATGTTTATTTTGCTGTGGATGTTTGTGCAATTAGCTGTGTCCATGTGCTTTGGTTTAATGAGGTGACAGTGATGAAGATGATGATGATGATCTGCTACGCAGGACTGGCAGTTACATAACGAGCTCGGAGTCTCTGCCAAGAGGGATTTTGAGGGTAAGGACAAACCTCATCTTTCCGCTTCAGCTGGACTTCAGTGCACACTTTGACTCTTGTGTGTAAATTCAGTGATTCTGTGAAGTTGTTTCTGCAACCAGAAGCTCTAGAGGATAAACAAATTGAATAGTTCACGTGAAAGCACGAAACAATAAACTGAGGTGGATTGTTTGACAGGAGAATTTTCTGCACTCTAAATAGCATCTCGTAGTAGGATTTTAATCTCTGTAGAGGGAGGATGAAATTCTCCCACAACTTTGAAGCTACTGCAGTGGTCTTTAAGAAGACAGCCTTAAATGAGAGCTTCTCCCACTGTCTCCTGCAGCTCTGTCAGATGAGTCAGAATGAGCTGGTTTTACACTCAGTTTTAAAGGCAGCAGAAAGGCTGATGAGTTCAGCCTGTGTTTGTCTTGGAGCAGCTCCCTGAACTGGCTGTGTGTGCTCTGCTCATCTCATGCTGCCCAAAACTTCATCCCAGGGCTTGAGGTCTTGTAGCATAAAGAGTAATTGGCTTTTTATTCAGCATAAGTGATTGTCAGGTTTTTTTGGATTGTAGATGAGCACCTGCCTTCCTGCAAACCAGGAGCGTTTTGCCAATGGAAAACTGGTGACAGTGCAGTTTCATCCTTCAGCTCAGGTGGTGATGACAGCTGGGCACGATCGCTCTGTGTCCCTCTTCCAGGTGAGGAACTTCAGTCTGTGCTCTGCAATGGTCACTAACACAGAAGCTTTTTGTTAGAGTGTCCATGAAACAGCCTGGAGTGGTGGCCTTTGTTTTCTCTCTTCCTCTGCACGCTGGGTGCAGTGTCTGTGGTTGCAGTGGAAATTCCCTGGTTAAAGGCATCTCGGAAGGAATTTCCGTCTGTGACTTCCCACCAAGCACATGCAAATTTAGTTCTATCAGTTTTTAGCAGAAAATTTGTGTTTAAAAACGTTTAGTTTGAAGGTTTGCAGTGACGAGGATTAAAGAGGTTTTTTGTTCCTAAGTTGTTTGGAGAGCCTGCAGTGGGGGGAGCAGCCCACTTTGCTTTGAGCCGGTAAAATTGCTGTGAAATCCCGTTGGGGATGGAGAGGCTGTGCTGCAGCAGGGAGGTGCTCATCCTGAGACACTGCCCTGCTCCTCTGAGAACGGAAGATCCTAATGTTAGTTAGGAACTTCTGGCATCACTCAGTATCAGTGAAATGGTCAGACAGGAGTGGAATGTGATACTCCCACAGGGCTGCAAGAAAACCCAAACCCAAGCAGATGTTTCCATTTAGACTAAGCAGAGTAGAAAGAGATTATTTGAACAACTCATGGGCAAGTGAGGAAGGGCAAGGGGCAGGAGGTGTGTCAGAAAGGCAGGGAGTGCCTGTGGGATGGGGTGAGGAGCTAAGAACCAGGTCATTTGCAGGAGAGAGGAGGAGTTTAGTGCTTCACAGTGGCGTCCCTCGTACTGCTTAGCTCTGCTGGGTAGTTGATATGATTTTTCTCTGTAAAAGTATTTGATATATTTCTCAGTATGACAATCTGCTTTGTTGCTTTCTTTTTTTTTGAAGGTGGATGGTATAAGGAACCCAAAAATACAGAGCATCTATTTAGAGAGTTTTCCAATTTACAAGGCTCGTTTCAGCGTGGATGGAGAACAAGTCATAGCCACGGGTACTCACCACAGCATGTTCTTTGTGTATGACATGATGGCTGGGAGCATCATCCCTATCCCAAAAATACGAGGTATGTTTTGCAGCTCTGAGTGTCTGGGCACAGTTGAAGCTGTCCCAAATAGAGATGGTACATGAATTTGCTTTAAAAGGAAGTGCAGTGAGTTGTTGGAGGCTGTATTTTTAACTTGTCTTCAAGGAACTAAAGTACCTCTAGTCTTAATTTGTCTGGGGTATTAATTATCACATATGAGCAAGGTTGAGTTCAGCTTCACTGTGACAGCACATTGCAAAAATGAAAAGCTGAAGTGGAGTCAGGTCTTAGTCATACCCATCCTACCTCTAAATGTTGAGGCCAGAGAATAAATTACACCAATTTCAAGTTTCAAATCTCTTTTTAAAGGTGTGGAGGAAAAATTTGTCAGAAACTTTGAACTCTCTCCAGATGGATCATTTATGCTGCTGATTGGAACTTCAGGTTACCTTCACTTGCTGTCCATGAAGGTACTTTCTCTGCATGGGTCGTGTAGCTTCACTTCCTGGGTGCCTTTTCCCTTTTGAATCTGTTTTTATCTCATCTGCAAGGTAAACTGACTTCCAGCTGAAGCCAAGGTATGACACATGCTGTGACAGCCCTCCAAAATGCGCTGCTGAATCAACCCACTGCAACTTCAGGGAGTTATTCTGGGCTCTCTGAGACTTTGTTCTGCAGCTCCCTGGGGCTGCTGGAGCTCAGGGCAGTTCCATGGGGTGTTCAGCTGCAGGAAGTCATGTGTCAGTGTTGTATTTCAGCCTCTTGCACAAGCACTGTGCTGGCAAAGGAATGGAATCAGCATGGGAACAGGCACCTGGGGGTGGGAGAAATACAGGGCTGCTTTTTTGGGAGTCGTGCTAGTGCATGCTGCTGTAGCCTGTTCATGAATCATGCCAAATACTGATTCATAATGCATGGAGCAATCTTTCAGCTGAATTCTAAAATGCCATATGATGGTAGCTGGATTTGTTTTAAACTTTCACAGGGCAAAAGACTTCTAAAGGAGAAAGTTCCGTTCTGTTGTGTAACTCAGGCCCTTCAGTGAGGGAGCAAGGAAGGGTTTGTTGATGCAGCTGTAGCTGAACTCAGGAGCTTGAGCTCTGCTCTGCAAGCACTGGGAATGTTGGTGCTGTTGCTTGAATGTCAGGGTAGCTAATTTAAGATTTTTGTGGGACAAGAAACAACTTTCCTGTAGATTTTGTTACGATCTCTGTCACCATTGTTCTTCATCCTGCAGACAAAGGAACTGATCAGCACAATGAAGGTGAATGGAAGGTGCACTGCCTCTGCTTTCACCCCAGACAGCAGTAAAATATACAGCTATTCGAGTGAGTATTTCCACAGCTGTGATCATAATTCCATTTAAATTGCATGAGTTTTTAGAAGGCACTTACTGTTTTAGAAAAAAAAATTTAAAATATTTGTGCCAGTATCTCTCCTAAAAATACAACCAAGTGATCAATCATTAAAGAATGCAGTTAACTATTTCAGTATGCCTTTAATTGTAGGGTTTTCTTTTAAATACCCTGCATTTCGTAGTTGTAAATGAGCTTCTAGTTGTCATCTAATTAAATTTATTTTAGCAAAATAAACCAGCAAAGTGATGTGTATATGTGGTTTCTCTAATACCCTTCATTCTGCAACCAGAGGAAGGCGAAGTTTTCATTTGGGATGTGAGAAGCAGAAAGTGTCTACACAAGTTTGAAGATGAAGGTTCTTTGGAAGGGAAGTGCATTGCTGTTTCAAAAAATAACCAGTATGTGGCATGTGGGTAAGTGACTGAGCTTTGGCAGCTTCTTCTGCTCTCAGTTTGAAGCTCTTCAGTGAACTTATGGGTGGCTGGTGAGAGTGTAGGAGCATGGTTTGGTTCTGATAAGCTTAGAGCAGGCATAAGCAGATGAATATTCCCTATTTTATGAGAATAATGTACTTTTTTCTGTGTCAATATAAAATACCATAGTGCACCTAAAACAATGGGAGTGATACTGGTATTGCTATTGCCATGTAGGGGTTCAGCAGTAATTTTGAAATCACACTGAAATCACAAATTCTGTCATGGGAATGTTGCTTCAGGGTCTTTTCCCTTTGCCACTTCTCTTCCCTGTGCTCGGAATTTGGCTCCTGCAAGGCAGCATGTTAGCCTTCCAAAAGGGGCCTCAGCTCAAAGCCCCAAGCTGAAACTGTTTCTCCAAATACATTTACTGAGATGCAGTTCCAGCCAGTGTCTGGATTCTTCTAAATGAGCACAGCCAATAAACACAGGAGTACAGTGTATCTTTTTCTATCTCACTGTAGAAGAGGATTTTAAAGTGTGCTTATGCTGCAGTTGTAAAAAAAAAAAAAAAACCCACAATAAAAAATTGAAGTTATTTCAGAACATTTTGATGCCAAGCTCTCCTTGCTTTGAATTTGTGCTGATAAGAGATGGGTTCATCAAAGCTTTCCACAGCTGAGTCTCTTAATATATAAGTAAGAAGAAAACCCAAATCAGCAAAGCCCTAAACCTCTCCACTAAATACTATTATAAACTCCAAAGGAAAATCAAGCTCCAAACAAATATTACTACAAGCTCCAGTAAATAATTGGAAATTTCACTTTTAGGTGAGCGGTGGCTATAGATAACAAGGCAATATGTACTGAAATGTTATTTTTTGGTTTAATCTTTGTTCATTTCCTTTTTTTTAGTTCATCTTCCGGAGTTGTAAATTTATACACCACTGATGTGTGCCTCAAAGAGAACCGTCCTAAGCCGGTGAAAGCCATCATGAACCTTGTTACTTCTGCCACCTGCGTAACCTTCAATCCCACCACCGAGATTCTGGCAGTGGCTTCCCGTGACACTGATGAGGCTGTCAAATTGGTACGTTCAGCTTCTTTATTGCAATAATTTCTTTTATATCTTGATAAAAACGCTCCTGGTGACGTAATAAAACTGATATGGAGCAGATACAGATACTGCAAAAGGTGCTGGACCAACCAGATCAGGACATGGCCAAGACGCTCTGCATTTACAAGAATATAGTTTTATTTGCTTTAGTCAAATTGCTCTGAAAATAACATTTTGTAGTTTAGTTCACCTTTTTACCTTTTTAAAATGCCCCCACAGATATCTGGAACTGTTCCTGGCCGGGTTGGGCAGGGCTTGGAGCAACCTGGTCTAGTGGAAGGTGTCCCTGCTCATGGCAGGGGGTTGGAACTGAATGAAAACTTTAAGGTCCCTTCCAACCCACCCAGTCTGCGATTCTATTTCAGTGCTCTAAATAGAACTCAACAACAAATGTAAGTTTTCAGCAGCTGATAACTGTAACCATTTTACAATTTTTTTTTTTTTTGCCAGCCTGATCAGAATTCTGGCCAACAGTGGAACTGTTGAATTAATCTGATGATTTGTAGGCCTGAGAATTGCAATAATTGGTTCCGTGGTGTGTTCCTTGATCCTTTTCTCCAGTAAAATTCTATATTTAGACTCATGTAGGGTAGGAAGATAACTGAACATTTGAACTTAACATTGACCTGCAATTATAGATTTGTAGTTTAACTTTACTTTCAGTCTTTTTTTTTCCTTATTGTAAAATCTGACCTATTTCTTCATAGATGCACCTTCCTTCATATACGGTATTCTCAAACTTCCCAGTGTTCAGAAGAAAACAGATTTATCTCACTCAATCTATGGACTTCTCTCCCGGGAGTGGATATTTCTCTGTAGCAAATAACAAAGGCAAAGCTTTGTTGTTTAGGTAGGTACTGAGTCAGGTCCTGTCCTGGTTTAAAAGACAGGTGTCTGCTAAGGAAGGCAGGAGGAGATGTAACCCCCTTCCCTCGGAATTAGTGTCATTTTGAAATTAAGGGGCTTTCAGAAAATGATATCAGAAAAGAAATAACAGTTCTTTAGGGGTGTATAGAATGAGGGAGACAAACAACAACAATGGTAACCACAGCAAGAACAGGAAACCCAATGATCAGTCTCTCCCCTTCATGATGCTTGAAAAACTCCTTATTTTTAAGAAGAGGTTTTCTTGATTTACCAAGTCTGACAGGGAAAATTTATAGACATATTCCTGAATGTGATTAAATCTTGTGGTTTGTTCTTTATTTGAACTTGGACTGCATATTATAATGGCACTGAAGTAATTCTGGCAGGTGGATGTTTGCTATCTTTCACTGCATGCATGTTTCACATTAGCTCAGGATACTCAGTGACACTGCTGAAGAGCTGGTGTTTCTTTGTGTTGTCCCCTTAACAGGTTACTGAAAAGTTTAAAATCTCAAAATTTTTTCTTTTCTTTAGGCTGAAACATTATTCATCCTTCTAAAAGAAGATACAGGAGGAAATGAACCAGTACCTGAGGTGAAAATAGCTCTAGAACTGTTCACAGTGTGTGATCTGTCCTGCCTGGGTCACTCATGGGCTGGGGCAGGGCTGCCCCTGTCACTGTCGCTTTCCTGATAGTGCAGCAAGGAGTTGATGGTTCAACTAAAAGCTGCTGTCAGCAGGGCTGAGCTGATTCTGTGTAAATCAACTCAGCAGTGCTGATGAACAGTGCAGGCTGCCAGGGCCTTGGCTCCATCCTGCTCTGGAGTCCTGGGAGCCCCCACACCTGCATCATTTCAAATTCCCGTTGCATGAATTCCTGAGCTCTGAAGCACAGTTTGTGTGCAGATATTATTTTATTGTGCCCTGAAATGTCTTCTTGGGAAAGTGGAAAAACCTGTAGCCTCGACAGTAATACAAAAACTGTGTTCATGAGGGGAGGCTGGACTTGTTCAGGCTGGAAGCAGCTCTGACTGCTGCAGGTTAAGCTTGCCTAGAGTTTTGTGATGGATCAGTGTTTGGAAAATAATAACAAAATTCTCTCTGCTGGTCTTTCCCCAGGTGTTGTAACCTGCAGATACGAGGATGCTGAAAAAATCAAAAAAATTTTTTTATTTTATATGGAAGCTACAAAATCCTAATAGAACATATGTATTTTAAATGTTGGGGGTTTTTTTTAACTAAATATACCTGGTAAGTTTCCAGGCAACTTGTTTCAGCTTATTCCAGTGCTTCATGTAAGCTCACAAGTAAGATTTTATTGCTTGGCACTCAAGCTGGTGTCTTCCAGAAGTGCTTAAATGTTTTAATTATTATAAGGATGTGAAATATTCCAGTGCTGAAACAGAAACTCTGTGTAAACTGATCTCTGCTCCATGCAGGAGCTTTTCCCTCAGCCTGGCTCACTTGAGGCTGGGTTGGAAGCAGCATTTTGCTGTGTGGAGGAGCCCATTCCCCTGGGACCCTGTTGTTTTTAGTGTTGCAGCTCAGCCCAACTTCCCAGCTGTAGCTTCAGGGTGCTCCAAACCAAGAGGTGACAAAAACCCACCCCCAATTATGCTTTCCTGCCTCCTGTGTCACAGAAGCAACTGCAGCTAAGGTGGGTTTAGTTCTCACTTTCCTGTGAATGCAAAGAATCCTGGGCCTCCCATGATTTTTAAATCAGTGGGGAACTTGTAACACCATCAGCGTCCTCAGCAGGGACTGGGGTAGAGCTGCTGCTTCCTCTGCTGCCAAATCCTGCTCCTCTTCTTTTCCTGATGTGGCCACCTTGTTCTGCTTAAATTCATAAAAGAAAGGTTGATTAGGAACCTGCTACAGTAAAACCCTGCTCTGAGAATAAATCACGACTCGTGTCTGACCCCTTCCCACAACAGAGCTTTTGGGGCAGTAACAGTCAAGGTGCTCCAGTGATGTGCATCAGTCATGAAGCCTTCAGTGAAAGTGGCATCCCAGAAGCTGAGAAAAATGTAATTCTATAACCACGTCAGAAATTTTGACTATAGGAGCCTATTGGTGAATTCTTGTCATGCTCTCTTAAAAAATAAAATATCGTATGTTCAGATATAATAGGGTTTTGAAATGGTTTTGCCAGTGATTCGTTGTAAGATGAATTCACAACTCGTGGAAAAAGCAGAGCATGCTCTGGAGGTGTTAAATTGAGTACAGTGTTTAATCTAAACCTAAACTAAAGACCCAGGGAGGGAAGAGTAAAAGTAAATCATAAACACCCTCTATTAAGATGCTTGCTGTAGGATTCTTCTGTTATAAACGAATCTGGCTAAAATTTGTCTGGGACTGAGACTGAATTTCACAAATCCAGGTGCTGTAAGTGGTTTCTGGCTTCACTAGAGGGCAGCTCAGCATCACTTAGGAAACATTTGGCTGTTGGGTGGTACTGCCCAGTTTGTCCTGAGACAGCTCTGCTGCTGGGAGAGGCTTTGGGTGTGGTTAGCAAGTAATTCTCTTTTCTCATCATCTGTATTTTATCATTAAGTAAAATTATATTTGTGACTTCATCCATAAAATTAAATAATTTCAAATGAAATATTTCTAAAAAAGTAAATTTTGCCATCTCACTGAAGTGGCTGTGAAGGGTTTTATTCTATTTAATCTACGTGTCCTGACACTGTCCCACCCTTTGCACAGCACCTGCTTCTCCAATTTACCCATTTGAAAACAAAATGCCCAAACCCAGTGATTCAAAGCCATACAGCAAGTCACTGGCAGGCCTGGGGTTAGAATTTGGGAATTACTGGGTCCTGGACTTGTTTGATTTATGTAAACACAATGGATTTCTGCTGTTTTTCCTTGCTCATCTTGCTGACCTCTGATTGTAAGAGGTCCAGATTGGATGGAGCAAGGGAGTAAATGGAAAAGGTGTCATAAAACTGAGGTTCTGTTTACTCTTGTATCACTGGAAATGCCTTCAAATAGGGGCAGAAAGAAGGAAAGAAAGAAAAGGTTAAACGTATTTTTTGCAAAAGATGTGATACAAGTTGCAAATGTTCAGCTCTGTAGAGTTACTGCACCGCAGGAAAGTTTAAGCTTTGTACTCAGTAACTTCAATCTTGCTGCATTTTTGTCTTCTGGAAAACACAGCTTATTGCCCATCCAGAATAAAATCGGGAAGATTTGCTCTGAGAAAGAGGAAACCTCAAGGTACCGGTTGCATTCTGCGGTGGGATTTGAGCAGTGACACTTCCATGTACTGAGCAGCTCTGAAAAGTTGGGCGATAGGCACGGAGCTGAAACTGCTACCGGATATTGTTTAGGAAGGGGTGAATGACTCTTAAGTACCCATTTTGCAGTGCTCTCGTTCTGAAAAGCTCAGCTCTTTGTCAGCTTGCTCTGTGTTAAGAGTACTTAAGCTTCTGACCTATTTAAAACCTCTATGTTTAATTCCTTTTTTCCTAGCATGGCTTTTTTTCCCCCAGCACTGCTAAGCTCAAGCTCTTTTAATGAATTATTTGTCTGCTTTTCCTCTCCTTCCATTCTCCTTGGCAAAATAAATTTTATTGATGTAGCCCATGAAATATTTATCACGGCAGCCTTTCCCCTCCAGGCTGTGATCTTGTCTGATTTTGCAAGCTAAAGAGAATTAGGCTGGTTGGTGCTGAGAAAAGGAAACCTCCAAGAACAAGGGACCTGTCGAGATGTTCGAGTAACACTGGGTATTTTAGAGGATTATTGGGTTTGCAACTCTGTCTGTTTTGAATTTGCTATTTGACCCTGCACCTGTCCACGAGCTGTGTTTGTGCTGCAGGTTTAGCAAATTCTGGAAGGAAGGAATGATGATTTTTTTTCTCCCGTGTCTCATTCAATATCCGAGATTGCTGCTCTCAAAGTTATTTGGGAAGTTATGGTTCTGTAAATCTCTTCCATGCGGAACTGTTTCAGCTGGTACCTGATTTTTCCAGCTGCTTGCTGAGCAGACAGCAAATGCGGTTCTCTCTGTGGATGTGCTGGACCCCTCCACGGGCTGTGACAGCCACGGCACACCTGGAAAGGAGCTGCTTTCTTGCCAAGGAATGCTTCTCAAAGTATTGCAAGGCCTTTGGTGATCCTCTAAATTCCTTTTCTTGGCTCTAATTTGTTAGATCCGCTGGGAGGATGCAGAATTCTTCTGGAGGGTGTCTGAAATCAGCCTGTCCCAGTCCCCCGGGGGTCTCTCCCTGACTCTCCCACCGGGCCCTGCTGTGTTTGTGCTGCATTTCCTTGGGACAAGCAGCAGCAGCACTCACTGACACATCGCTGCCTTTGTTTGGATTTCCTCTGTTGAAACTGTGGAACGATGACTGTTTTTTTTCTGGAACAAAGCATCTCTGGGGCACTTGGCCGTTTTTGTCCCCTGTGGTGTCACAGTGAGACGGCAAAGCAGCCAAACCCCTCCTGCAGCACTGACAGAGGCAGTGGCTCCTGTGTGTTTGCTTCCAGATATTAAAACCATGCAAGTTATACATCTGATTAAATTGCTTTGAGACCCCTTAACCTGAATGAAGTCTTATAAGCTGATCAGGCACTTGGAAATGGCTGCAATATGATTTGGTTTTCATAACCGAGATTGAAATTGTGCTGGAGATGTGAGTCTTCAGAGTGCTCTATTTTGCACAGAAGATTCCCTGCCATGGGAGCCCTCATTTTATGTGTGTGGTATTGAATGTCTTCTTCTGCTTCAACAGCTGGGAGGAAGAGTTGAGGCAGAGGGGAACTGGGAAGGTGATGAAGGAGCCTTGACTTCAGTTCCTCCCTGCTGATCTCCTTCAGCCTTGCCAGAAGGTCAGGGATCTGTAGTTATCATGGGTTTTTTTCTTTGCATTCTATTGTATTTTCAGTCAGTTTCCACTGAATTTGGACTGACTTAAGAAATTCAGCCCAGGGAGATGTTTTTAACAGATGTCCATGGCTGGAAACTGGGGGGAGTGAAAACTTCAGTTGAGGACCTTTGAAACACATCCATTTTCTGAAGGGTGAGTTACTTCTGTCTTCAAATCCTGGTGCAGTGTAGAGTTTAACTAAAGGTCTGTACCCCCTGCTCAAACACAAGGGCTTTTTCTTCCTTTTTAATCTTTGTTTTAAGCTTTGAATGCATATTTCAGATTTATGGAAGAAGTAAGGTGTTTTGAGTATTCACAATTCAAAAATAATTGTTCAAAACCTTGCGTAGTCACTCCAAACTCACGAACCTGTTGTTCATGAGATTGTTTCAGTTGATGAAAAACTATTAGCCCTGCTATACTGGGAGAAATTGCATTAATTAATCAAGAAAAAAAGAATTAATTAAGCCATGGTTGGGGTTTTTCTCCCCCTGTAGCTTCTCTAATGATCATATTGCAGCAGCAAGAGCTTGTTCTGACTCTCGCTGTACTCTGTGGCTGCATTTTCCTCCCTTGGAGAACGTTGTCCTTCATTTGTACAAACGTGCTCCACGTGACAGCAGTAACAGCCATGCCTGTGTGTGCTCCAGCAGGCTGGGATACCTCACAAACGACCTTTTTCTGCACACAGGGATTAAATTCTGGAGAAACCCAGCTCAATTTGTAGAAGCAGCAGTTTCTTCGCAGATTGGAAGATATGAACTGGGTTGTAGAAATAAAAGTTATGCCCCCCGTGCACAGATTCCTTATGTGACTCCTGCAGAATATTGAATTTGTGCTGCCAAGAGTAATTCATAACGAAATCCAAGTATCTGGTACCCTGTGGGATGGTTGTTACCACGCTGTCCTGGCTGCATAATGCCTCCGTTCAATAAGGGAAGGCTGGAGGGAAGATCGCTGCGCTGTGAGATGAAGTGATTGCAATTGGAAAATGAATGGGAAGGTCTTTGATAATAGGAAATTCAAGGTTACATTTAATTGAGGATACCCACGAAGTGGTCAGGTACGTGCACAGCAGAATGACACGGGATCCATGAATGTGAGACAGATTCCTCGGAGTTCATTTCATATGGAGCAGCCATTATTGCTCGTATAAATATTTATATCTGTATTAACACAAACTAATCTTTCATCTGCGTAAATTTGTCTGGTGGAGCCAGGCCCCTGAGCAGTTTGTAATAACTACAGTGGAATCCACGGGCTGTCAGTTCTCAGCCCATATCGAGCTGGAGAATTTCAGCTCTGTTCTACACCACACTGAGATGAAGCCATAGAATGAAGTGCTCTGTGCCAATTAACATTAATTACTGTAAAAGTCTGAGTATTATGGACAGATACTTGGCAAAATTCAAGCAAATCTCCAATAAAGTCTTCACTCTTGGAAAAAAAAAAGGAACATTGTTTGACAGAAGCATGCTGATTTTCTATCCCCAAATTTGTCTTGGCCTGCTGTAACTGCATGAAATGACTTATTCAAGTAATTGTGGGAAAGAATAGAGGCTGTACTTGGGATCCCTCAAGTGTGCAGGTTTCACTTACAGAAAGAGCCAAGATGGAATGCTGTTTCCAGCTGAGTGGAAAAGCCTCTTTGTGTGACTCTTATTCTGGTTTAAGCGAGGTGTGACATCAGCCCTGAGAGCAAATGGCTGATTCGAAAGATCCTGAGGAATTCAGCAGTGCACAGATTACAATGGGGTCAATCAAAAGTTTTAAATTTTACAGCTGAACTTCCCAAACAGACATATGTAACTTGGAGGTTAGTCTAAGCTCTTGGAGATTTGAAAACCTGTTTGAAATTCAGGACTATAAACCAAGCTGTTGTAGGATGGGGATTATGTATTTTCCTTTCATTTAGCTTTTGAAAAAATGCTGCAGCTTCACACTTGTCCCCTTGGAGGGCTGTGAAACTGAATCCGTGCTGCTCACATTCCTCAAGGTGTTTGCATAAAAGTCAGGACAGGCAGGGAAAACAAAGATGCAGGGGGCTGGGATCTGAAAAGAAACCAGGGTTTTGTTTAATCCTTTTGTAATGTCCGTTAAGGCAATGGCCATTTGGACTCACTGAAGGTGCCGTGTCCACTTGACAGGCTCAGGGTGAAGCTGTACCTGACTCCTGTCGGTGTCCTGGAGCCCAGCAGGCCAAAGTTAAAATGTCCCTGGGTTGTTGGATCCTCATCATCTGTGCCTGCAGCCCCTCAGTGTGGGCTCCAGAAGGGCTTCGTTAAGGTGAGGATGTAATTGAATTATATTCACAGTAAGCAATACCAGGCTCATCTCAGAGGTGAAAAGAATTACCTGAAATGAGTCAGAAAAGGGAATTTCAGCTTATTTTCTTGATTTCCTGTCACTTTTTCAAAAGAACCCCACTAGATTAGGTTGTCTCTCTGAACGCCGTGCCTTGTTCTGCTCTGCATGCACGCCTGCTATTTCCTTCTCTACTGATTTGCAGTTCTTGGATGATACTGAAGTTATTTCATTGATTCTCCAATCTGTTCTTCTTCCCCAGATACTTAAAAGTGACTCTGCTGATGAGATTTTTGTGAAGAATACTGGTTCTGTGGGAACTGACATCTGTATTGGTATTTCATACTAATCTGTCGGCTCTGGCAGGTTTCTGCGAAGATGCTCATCTTACAAAAGTTCAGTTTGTAGCAGAAAATCCAGTCCTGACCAACAATTCATGGGTTCTTTGTGGGTGCAGACGAAATTGCAATCCAGGAACGGGGAGGAGAGTCCTGTGGGAAAAATAAATGCAATAGAATTGTCTAAAATCTTACAAGGGCCATGTGGAAAAAAATTAGTAAGGGCCACGTAGAAATAGCTACCTTTGTTTTAAAGTAAATAAATATCCTGCTCTCTGCCTGTCTAATGACGCTAGAGCTGCTTTTAACTAAGTTTTTTCTGAGGTCCTAAGTACTTTGTAACCATCTGTCGTCACTCGGTATGGGATGCATTAAATAAAGCCTTTGAGAGATGGAAGACACTTCTCCCCCAACCTCTGAACAGCAAATTTGTACACAAAGCCTGCAGGAGACTATCTTTTACATTAGCTGCCTGGTTCCCTGTCAATAAAGTGAATTCCAGTGATCTGAGGGGTAGGGCTGATAATTAGAGGCTGTGACAGACACAAGAGTAGAAAGATCACCCAGCAGCTGGCAAAAAAAGCCTACAAGAAACTCTCTCAGAGATTTTTCATCTGCAATGATTTCTGCAGGCTGCAAGACTCAAATGATAATTTGGGAAAAAAAGTGTTCAGTAGCATGCAGCCAGCACTGGAGCTATAGCTAAAGGAATTAATTAATGCTGCATTGCTGCTCTGCACGTGGGATGTGGTGGTGAACAGGGTCTCGATAGGATTCACCCCGAGCTGGGCAGTGTGTTCTGTCCTCCCCTACCTCTGTCTGGGAAGGAGCTGAATGATACCTCTGGAACTCAAAATCAGCCATGGAAACTCACGGGTTTGTCTGAACACCTCCTCCAGCAAACAGATCCTCCAGCAAATCATGTCTTCACCTCCCAGCAATTAAACCAGCGGAACAGGACTTCACTTGGATGTGTTTCCTGCTCCGCTCCTGCCTTTGCCATATGCTGATTTCCCCCAGAGGGAGAGAGTCTGAGCACCATGCGAGATTTTCCAAATAGAATAATAAATGAGTGGGTGTTTGAGCTCTGGAGGGATGTGAAGCTCTGAAGCTGGCGGAGCTGATTTGGTATTTTACTCGCATAGCCTAAACCCAACATTTTCCAGCTCAGAAACCTCTGTGTGCTTATGCAAAGCATCGCCAAGAACAAATGAGGGTGAAGCACGTATGACAACTTAATGAGCAGGTCAGGCCTCTGCTCTCCCACTTCCCCAGCTCTGGAAGGTTTCAGTAATTTTAAAGCACAGTAATTAATGTGTTTCTGCTGGAGGGCTCTGCAGGAAGGGGAGCCTCTGCCCAGACCCTCCTGCCCACATGGGCAGGGATGTCAGCAGCCAAGCCAGACCCTCCTCACAGGGACACCCAGCCCTGCTCCTGCCGTGAAACAGCTTCTTTGTCCTGCTCACATGCAAGGGGGTGTTATTGGGATGCTTTTCTGTGCCAGGAGGCTGCAGAAGGGCTGGCAAAGGGCTGTGGACAAGGAAATAGTTCATGCTCCACTAGTGATGCACCTCTGGGCTGCAGTTCAGTGTGGGCAAGATGCTCAAGGAGAGGGGAAACCTCATTTTCCATCCACTGCTTACAGACAGCAAGATTTCCAGGCACAGGGTGTCGCTGGGCATCAGTATTTCAGTGATATATTCAGTATATAACTAGAATAATTAGAGAGACTTGGTCCCACGGGTCTGGGGTGGTGCTGGGTGTGTGTCCAGCTCCCATTTCAGTAAAAGCAGCGTGGCCTGTGGCTGCTCTGGGCTGATGCTCTAAAGAACCCCCAAATTCATAAGTTTTCTCTGCCTTTCCCCCAATCTATCCTCTAGAAACCTCTTCTGTGCCTTCAGGCAGACTCAGAGAAGGCTGCAGGAAGTCTCTGGCTCAGCCAACTCCCTTAATCTAAAAATATGAGGCACATAATTGCTGTTGCTACTCGTAACAGCCTTAAACCTGTGCGAAGCTACCCGGTGGCTTTAATGGGGCTGCTCTCCAGCTGGATTAGGGTCCTGCTGAGCGTGACATTGCCTCAGTGCTTTCCTTCCTTCCCACTCTTCCTGCACTTTGATACCAAATGATCCTTTGCCCCCAAGGACACAGAGAACAGGTTTCTGTGGAGCACGTGACGATCTCACCCACGGACACAATTTGCTTTATGAGTGGCTGTGCCACATCCAGAGATCAGCCCAGTAAGGAGGGCTAGAGAAGAAAATGTGCAAAAATTGAGTTTAGTGAATTTTTATGGTAATGAATTTACATGTATATCGTGATGAAAGGGAAGAGATTGTTACACTCCAGCTAGTAGCATAAACTTCATTAACTTTATTAGGCAAAATTACTTAAGACTTCATCAATATCAAGTGCCAGTCCCTGCCCAGAGTAGTCTCACATCACTTACAAGCATCATTAATTGGCAGAGCATATGCCTGCACACATGTAGGAGAAGTGAGATCACTCTAAAGAACTCAGATGTATATGGTTATTTGTATCTCACTCAATTTCGTGGATGTGTAGGAGTTTTAAAAGTATTTTAAGAAGTTGTGCATTTCATAAGTATTTGTACCTTATCCTGAAGATTTTACCCAGCAAAATACACCTGGGTACAGCAGGTGTTTCTGGCTGGATGAGAGATTAGGGGCTCATGGTCCCAGACCGCAGAAACCCTTGATTTCGGAGATGCTGAACACCTGTGCTCTGGCTGGAGCCAGCAGGAGAAATTGGAATCACCTGTGGTTGCACAGGGCCTGGGCTTCAGTCCCACTGAGCGGGGTTTCCATGGGCTTAAACACTCAAGACCTACATAATACCAATTATTCACCTCCAGGCCTTGCAAATGAAGGATTGACTCAGCAGCCCTTTCAAAAAAGTAGGAAAAATCATCAAAATCGTGAGGCTGGGTCTTGTTCCCACAGAATTCACACATAGCAGGCACAACTCTCCATTTCAGAGTATTTATTAATGAGAGCACCAGCTTTTTCATCATGCCAGGCAAAACCACTCTTGCTCTAAGGACTGTGACCATCCATGGGAATTTGGAAATGGCCCCGCAGGTGGGTTTGTACCGGAGCAAGGCCGTTGGAGCTCGTTAAGGCTGCTGGTGCCCAGGTTAATTGGACACAGCTGGGGCAGGTGGGGCAGCTCAGCTCAGCTCAGCTCAGCTCAGCTCAGCTCAGCTCAGTTCAGTTCACCTGAGGGAAGCTCCCTGTGAGCAGGCTCAGCCTGGTGCTCGAGGCTCCACGTTTGCCCCAGCTCAAGCCGTGGCTGAGTTTGGCACAGCAGGTCAGAGTTTCCCTGCAATAGAATCTTTCTCCTAGAGGTTCCTGTCTCTGTCTCTTGGCCTGTGTGATGCTGATGATTCTGCTTTGGCGCAGCTCGGAGCTGGAGTTCCAGGTAAGGGCTCTGTCCCATTGTCTCTCTGGAAGTTTTGGTTATGGCATTCTGATAATGACTGAGTTCTGGGGAAGGGTCTTCCCCAAGGGAATTTAAAAGGTTTTCTTTAAACTCTTTAGGATGGAGGAGTTAATCTAAACATGGGGAGCTCTCTGGAGTACAATATGTTTGCTGTTATCGCAAGAACTGGCTGCTCAGGGCTGGATTGAGGCAGGATCCCTTTTGGAGAGCTCTGCTTGCATTCACAGATTTGTAACAGGAAAGTTGTTGGATTCCAGGTCTGAAGGAGTTATTGCTAGGACAGGAGCCTGCCTGGCTTTGTTGTGGTGTTTTCTCCAATTCCTGGTTCCTCAGTTGTGGTTTTGATTCACCAGGACACTGGGGGCTGCCAGAGGGAGCAGCTGCTGAGCTTCTGTGCCACCTCCTCTCTCCTTGGAGCAGCTTTGCCCAGTATCTGACAAAACCCTTGTTTGCTCATCATTAATCTGTGCTCACTAAAGAAAAAAAAAAAATTCCCAAAACTAAAAGAACCTTAACGTGTCGCTGTGACTGGGAAATCCATGGGCCCTCAACATTTAATGTTAAAACCCCGGAGATCAGTTTCCTAATTGTGCTCTGGGTCTGTTTGTGTCAGGGATTGTCATGATGCTGCAAGTGTTGAATTTGGTCACTCTGCATGCAGCCAGTGCTCCTGGAGCTCCTGTAGCCTGGTTTGAGCCCTGGTACATCCCCGGTGTGCTTTGAGCTGTGGTGTTTAGAATTGCACCTGGATTCAATTCTTTCTGGCAATATTTTTGCCGATGTGGTTCCCCTAAAGCTAAAAGAGCAGTGGATGGTTTGTAAGCATGAAAAAAGACCTCTGCTTTTGTCAGAAGGAAGCTTGTCTTAGCTCTGCAAAGGAGCGTCGTGCTTTTATGTGCGAATAGCTGGGAAAATTTCAGCTAAAAAAAAAAAAAGTGATGTCAAGATTTTAATACAAAGAGCCTTCTGGTGCTCTTACTCACAAGGACCATCTGCAGAGTCGTTGGTGTGGGTAAGTGTTCTCTGTGCTGAACTCTGCTAGCCCACAGAACACAATGTTCTTTGAGGTTCAGATCAAAATTTAAATACTTCATATGTTCCCCTTGTTGAATGCTATGTAAAAACACACAGCTCTGATATGGGGCATTTTTTTTCCCCTTTTCCCACTTCTTTGCTCAGGCAGAAGGATCTAATTCTCGTAAATCTTTATCCAAGTGAATGAAAACATGGATTTTTAAACAAGGGAGGGGGAGTAGTTGTTAGACCTTGTGACAGAATTATTTCTTGTCTGCAGTTCCTATGGGATTGGGCTGTTGAGGTTCCCTGGTCCAGCAGCCCTACCCAGGGGTGCTGCTTCTGCCTTTCCTGATTCTGGGAACTGCTGCAAAAAACTCATTTGCAGGGCTAAAGCCTTTTCAGTGTGATAAATTCTGTTTTTCCCCCCCTACATTGTTACTTTCCAACCTCATTTCTTCCTTTCTAATATAACTAGGCCAAGTGGAATAAAGCAAGGAGTAGATTTCTGCACCCCAGGTAGAATTTATAGCTTTTGAAAAGCTCCTGTGGCTCAGGATGTTAATTGTAACCTGGGACTGAAGCTAGAAGTAGTAAATCTTTAATAACCTCAGGTGCTACTGCTGGGAAAGGGAGAGAGATTGAGCAGTCTGTTCTCCTAAACACACCACTGTAGTGTCCCTGATTTTGGTGATGGCACAAAACTTGGAATTTTAAAAAAGATCCTAAAATTAGTTCAAGGTATGCATGTATGAACAAGGGCTGTCTGCAGATTTTTCCAGTGTTCAAGCCAAATTAGATTTTGTCAGGGTGACAGGGATGGGAGGGCAAGAGTCCGGGATCCTTCCTGGAAGGGTGGGAGAGCTCAGCTGGAGAAAGGACCTGCTCAAGGAGCGGTTCCATGGCTGAATTTCATCCTCTTCTGTTTTACCTGGGAATTCCTTTCCCCTGGATGATTTTACTGTGTATTTGAGGGGGTGTCTGCAAGTCCATCCCCAGAGCAGAAGCCCTTTGCTGTGGGCAAGCACAAAGCGAACACACCTTGTCTGCCCCAAAAGGGTTTGCCAGGTTATGTTTTTCTAGAGTAAATCCATTTTCCTCAACTTTGTTTTTCATTCTGAGGTGGTAAGTTAATATATTCTGCTGTTTAGCCATGAATTAGTTGCTCAAGTCATTTGAAGAGCGTGAAAGAGGGTTAAAAAACTGTAACAATCTTCTAAAAACTTAAAATGAGCAGGTTTCATGACCCAGCAGATTAATTCAGAGAGAATCAAGTGATACATGGCAGAGGTAAGACACCTGATGAATGGCTCCAGTAGAAGAGGGCAGAAGATATCAGCTTCATTTGCAAGTAATTGTTTTTGTACATGGCTGGCATAAAATCTGCAGCAACCTGGCATTTCAGCCTGTTCCTCAGTGCAAATGGGCAGCCAAAGCAGATGCTTTAATATTCAACCTGCAGCGCTTCAACTGGACCTAATTAATTTGTATAAAAGATCTATCTATTGGGGAGAGAGTGAAAAAACCCACTGTAAAGCTGGAATGTTGCTAAAAACACTGATCTGTGATTTTTTTCTGGTTTTCCAAGTGTGAGTTTATTGCTGGGCTGGACACACCAAGGTAGGGCAGGTAGTTCAAAACTGGCTCAGGAGGTAAGGCAAGGCATGGACTCCAAATATTTTTAGTTCTTTTGGACGGTTTCTAGTTCATGGACAGAAAATAATCACCTGATGGCTGCTGGTTGTAGTCTGCACACTAAGCTGTTGGTCTCATTTTGTTCTTTATGGACAGGTGTGATCACCCAGCAAAAATTGCCCAAAAATAGATTTAGCGCTAATTAGCTGCCATGCTGGCTGTCTTTGTCCAGAGAGGTAAATGAGAGAGGAACACAGATGTTAGACTATCCATTTATCCTCACATGTTGCTCTTTGTCTTTTTTTTGTCCTTTGCTGTACTTTCTCTTGTACTGTGTTGTCATTTATGTCTGTGCACTGTGAAGGTGAAGGAATGTGGCCCTTTGTCTTTTGGAAAAGTGATTTTTACAAACACTCGCTGTTTTTATGAAGCCTTGAGAGCAGCCAGTGCCCTGCCAGTGGTTTGGGATGAGGCCCTTTGGGGTGAAGCTGCCGGTGGGGATGATTCAAGCTCTGTTATGGCAGAGGAGCTTTGTGAAAGGGGGAAAAACCTTTCATCCCTCCCCAAGCCGTGTTTGCCCTCCTGCTGCCAGGTACAAATTCCTCCTGCTGAAGGACCTGCTGTTAGCAGGAATAAATGAACCTTGGAATAAATTGTTGGGATGCAATGACAGACCCAGATGTTGGTACACCTCTGGTTTTCCTTGACCCTTGCAAACCCACAATCATCACTGGCTGTCTTCTCAAGATTCACTTTCCCTGGGCTGTCCCAAGTGTCAGGGAAATGTGGGGCTCTGTGGCTTTGGGGGTGCATGAACTGTGCTGCAGAACAGGACTGAGGTGTCGGGGATGGGGATTGATCACGTCTGAATGATGTGCTGTTGGCTCAGTAAATGTTTGAAAGCAAGCTATTTATGTAAAGGTTAAAACTCTGCTGACTGACTGCCTGAATGAAGAGCCCGAGAGTTAAACCTCTGTGTCTCTCTTTACATTTTCTCTGGCTGCTAAATGATTTTTATTGTATTTCATTTTATTCAATAACCTTATCACAGGCTTGAAATGAGTTTATCCCCCGCTTTCCCTCCTCAGCCAGAAGCTGATGAGGCCTCAATTTTCCAAACAGGCTTCATTTACAGTTGCAGAAACCTCTGAAAATTGAGGCTGTTTCCTTCCTCCACGTGCAGGTCCAGAGTGTAAATGGTGTTCAGTGGTACGAGGAGCACAGCCCAAAACTTTTCCATTACAAGTTCCTATTTCCAGAGCTTGGAGGAGTCCTTTGTCAGTGGAACAAGTGCAGAGCAAAGCAATGGCTTTTCATTTTTGTTAATCCAATAATCCAGAGTTCAGTCCCAGGCAATGCCCTCGCTCTGCTTGGGCTGTGGCTCAGTGTTGCTCCAGCTTCTCCCAGCCCACATGGAACTGGAACTAATAACACAGGATGGGAAAAGGCACATTTCTGATTGCTGGGGGGACATATCTTACTTTATGCAGCTCTCCTGAAATTATTAAAAATGAAGAAGCAGTGAGTTTTAATTAGGCGCTTTTTGGCAAAACATGGACTGTTTTCTTTAGTGGGCTGTGATTATGTATCCATGTGTTTCTCTGCTGCTACTTGGAAAGAGTCGTATTTTTACAGGAACATAACCCATTTTCCCTTTATTGTAATTGTTTTGGAATAAGAAGTAATCATCCAGGACTGAACAACTTGCTCTACCAAACGTTTTGTTCTCAATCCTAGTAAATTGCTTTGAGAATTGAACAAAGCTCTGCTCAATCATGCAAGCTATCCATTCCAGAGAACTCCAGGAAAGTAAACCTGCCTTAGCCCATTGCAATAATCTTTTTTACTCCTCAAAGATAAAACTGTAAGATCACGAATCCAAATGTGCAGGAATCTGCACTCAATGAAGAAATTAGTTTAATAAAACAACTTCATGTTCCTCGTCCAAATCCCTCAACCTGGCAAGTGTTTAACTTGTAATTTATTTCTAATAGAGCAATTCTGCTCTGATCGAACCTCCCACCTGTGGATGTTGGTGTTTTGCAGTTCGGAATGAGGGCGTTGAGCCTTTCTGGAGGGACCTCTGTGGGCAGGCAGAGCGTGGAGGGGATGGGGATGAAACAGGAGTCGCTCACCTGTGCTTTTTATTGACAGTCTGTCTGCAGATACTGCCTGCCCCCTGTGCTCCAGACCAACCCCACAGGAACATGCTCTCTAGATAACATCATTTGCCTTTTTTAAACTTTTGTTTGTTTGTAGTTTTTTGTTTGTTCATTTTTGTGATTTTTTCCCCCTCTAAATACCAAGTAGATATTTGTATGAATGGGAGAATCTCCTTTGAAATCTCTTATGTGCAAGCACATTCCCTCTAAGATTGGGATTTCTATCTCTCACTTTTGTTTCTTCCCCCCTTTCCATGCCATTTGTTGGTTAAGTCAGAAACTGAGTGTACGGACTCCACACCATGTTCTTGCACTGGTCCCATGCAGCCACTGGCACATGCGCTCTCCAGTCTTCTTAGGGAAGGGAAAAAGGTAATAGAAGTTTTTATGGAATAAGAAAAGTGATATTGGAGGTGGTTATTGTTCAAAGAAATGCAGCGTTTTTCAAGGAGTTGTGCGAAGGTTTCTTGTACTTCATCATTTCTGTTTGTAGCTATGGGAGGTTGGTAGTGACTGCTTGAAAGAAACCAACCACCTATTGAGTAAATAATATTTTATAGGTTAGTACAGAGTTCCTTTCCTCTTTCTTTTAAAGATTATAAAATGGTGAATATGACAGGAACAAAAAGTTAGAGGTTTGAAACCACTGGGGTGTAACAAGCCAATAATGATAGAACCTTGGAAAAGGGCAGTGCACCTGGGCATTTTGAGAACCTGTGTAAATACAGGCTGGTGAAACAGCTAAATAACGTAATTCATTTTAGCACTGCAAGTGTCTTCCAAGGCTGGGCAAAGGGCTGCTCTGCTGCAGGCTCCTGCTCCACGAGGCTTCTGTTGGGAAGCAGCAGCATCCTTCATTAGCAGGAGCTGTTTGGGGCTTGTTCTTGCTCCAAATTCCCACTGAAAACGTTCCCAGCAGCCCCTGAGTTCTGCGTGGCGCAGATAAAGTCCAATCTGGGTTTTGGAACATTACAGAAAACATGGGTGAAAATGCATTTAGCAAAATCTAATGAAGGGTTCGTGCTTTGAAGTGAGTCTGGCAAATAAAAGCTATTTTAAGCCTCAGACACCCTATCGAGTGGAATCTGACTTAAAGGTGCAGAAATGTGTTCTCACACACATGGAAATTGGGCTGATTTTTCCTTATACACTGTTTGCACATACAGTAGACTTGGATATTGCAAACAGCAACAACATTTTGTGAGCCAGGACTCAGAGCTCGTGGCAGTCTGGAAATCCACATGGCCAAACAAGTAAAACCCAAAGATTTCAGTAAGCTGTGTATAACAATAACATTAATATGTATAAATTGGAAGCTCTAAATGAAGTCCATCCATTTCCTTTTGGATAATGGAAAAATAGACCATAAAAATAAACAGGTTAACAATATTGTAGTACTTTTAATTAATACTTTTCCTTATTTCTTGTAACGAATATTAGATTTTGTCTATCCAAAAAACTGATGGATGAATCATTGTGCGTTTATAACTGTTGCAGACTCTTCCTTCATAATCTACATCCATTTTAGGTTCACATACAATGCCTTGCTTCCAGTTCCTGGCTAAGGTGAGGCAAAAGTGATTACCTGTCAATATCCATGTTATGAATGTTGGGAATTTGGGCAAGGAAACGGAACTGGAGTGGGTAATGAACATAAAGGGTTGCAGAGAAGCTCTGGTATCCTGAGATTGAGATGGGCTGGCGCTGTCCTGGGTATCCTGTGGTAAAACCCTCTCAGAAGAGTAAATAAATGAGGTGTCCAAACAGAAGGACAGGGATGGTGAAAAGAAACACTTATTTATCCATATCACTGTTTATAAACAAATCTGGAAGAAGAAAGATATTGTAATAGCTGATGTGATGAGGTTTGGAAACAACCTTCCTGTTGGAGTTGCGGAAGGCAGAAATCTTACCTGGTTTTAAGATCAATCCTGTGGTTTGATAAAAGGTAATTATGCTGTGGTTTCCTGGCACAGGATGGGGTCCAGTAGGAATACAAAGTCTGATCTGGAGCAGTGGAGGAAAAAAACTAAAAGAAAATAAATTTGAAATGTGTTTTTTGTTGTGTTGTTGTTGTTTTTAACTTGATGTAAATTCAACACATTTGAAGTCTGTTCAAAGTTAAATTGCTCATAGTTATGCACATAATTAGACACAAAAAACCCGAGTCAGAGAGGCACCTATTCAACCCTGCTGCTGGATTGTTGTCTCTTTGGATAAAAATCTGCAGGGAAAAGATAGCGCTTTATGGTGAAATATTCTGAAACTGATGCTAGAGTGGGACTACATTACATTTCTGCAATACTTTACACCCAGTATTTCTCAGCTTCCCAAATTGGAGCAGAGGGAAGTTGGGAAAGATGATTTTAAAGCATTTCTGTGCGAGGCAGAAGGAGGAGGAACTGTAAATCCCGATTTCTTGTGTTTATATGAAGTAATCTTGCTTGGAAGTGCCACGTGGTGCCTCCAAAAGCAGCGGGAGGTTCATCTCCAGCCGAGCCTGCAGGCAGCCCTGGGTTGGCTCTGAGGGGAGGGCTCCGAGTCTGTGTGTCCAGAGCATCCATCCCCAGCGCCACCGAACCACCCCCGTGTCTGCTCCAGCTGAGTGCATCTCCCTGAGCGGGGCCTGGGCAGCGCTGGGCTGGGGGGCTGGCCCTGCAGGTGCTGGAGATGCGGAGGAGAAGGACAAATTTGGGGGAAAACAAAGGAAATCCCCATTGCCCAGGTCAGGCTCTGCTGCTGCTGTGCCCCTGCATTGGCACTGAAGTTGTTCAAACATGAACGTAACCAAGGCCAGGATGTTGAATTTGGAAGTGATGTTTTTCCCTTGCTGTTTTTTTTTTAATAAGAAATATGACACAAGGCGCAGTGGGTGCCATCAGCTGTTAAGAATGGCTGGTCATTAAAGGCAACAATTCTAATTTCGGTAGACTTTATGACGTTAATAACTATATTTAAACCAGTTATTAGTGTGTGGGCAGCACTGATGGAAATAACGTTTCTCTAGTGAGGCACATCCTGCTCCTGCAAAGAGACAATTTGACCCTGTCACCTTCCTCGTTACTGCTCATTAATCAGGAGGCACCTCCTCCTTCAGGTTTGAGGGGTCTTGGGATATAATAACAGACGAGCCTGGAATATTATTTTTTCTTTTTCCTCTGTGTGGTATTTTCTCCATTGTAGGGAAGTGATTTTGAGGCATCACCCTTGATTGACATCTCCCATCAGAGTTTTCTCTTGTGCAGCATCCCCTTATGATCTGTGGACATGGATTTATGATGCACTTGAGTTGTTGTTGTTATTATTATTATTATTTTATTTTTTTCAGTGATGCACAGCTGTCCAGTGAAGCAGTTTCTCTTTGAGTACAGGCTACTCCTTCTCCATTCAAATTGTCCCCACACAGTTGGTTTTATTCCTTCCAATCATCAATTTAATTTTCCGTTCCTAATTTACATAATTTCCGTGAGCTATTAATATTTTTCATTAAGTGATGGTGCATCAGAAATGCTCACTCGTGTCTCTTTATCTTTAACATAGCATTATTTAAAGAGGGTTACACTGAATTAATTGGGGGCTGATGCTTCTGAAATTTGATTGACATCGTAAGTTCCAAGGATTTCTGGCAGAGACAGATTTTTTAAATTATAAGATTTTTCTACAAAGTGTATGCATTTAATAATGGTGTGCATTTAGAGAAAATAAACACAAATTTTACACACTTTGGTGCCACATGATGGCACTCCTCTTTTGCCTGTTCGTCTTAATGAACTTTAGAAAACTACTTATTTCTCCACTGAAAATGTTCTGTTGGGAGTCAGGATATTACATGATGGAAAAATGGGGGGGGGGGGGAAAAAAAAAGGAACCCAAACCCCACCATTTCCCTTTCCCCATTATGTGGTTTGTGGGTTTGGTTCTTGTGTTGCTCTGGGTTTACTTTCCTCCTCAGCCCAAAGGAAGCTGTTATACCCTTTTAGAGACATTTTGGTGAAATCTTTTTTTGTTGTTTTTGTTTGTTTGGTTTTAAGGGATAATGATCCTTTTGTGGCTCTTTGGAGTATTTGAAGTAATATTGTGCCACCAGAAGTGGTTTCATGATGAGAAATCCACCCGGTCCCCTTTGCACACTGATGCCCATTTAACAACAGGGGCTGGCCTTGGCCTTCACTGAGCTGTGCTCTCTGTCCTCTCCTCTCTCCCTGGGCTGGTCACTGTGGCCAGCTGCTAAATCTGGCTCCAAAGATCCCACTGGAGTCACCCACAGCGCAGTTTAATTGCCTCTTCTGTGAAATATTTTGTGAATTTTACCCTGAGAGGGTTCAGTGTTTTTACTGGAATTGAACATCCATGACCAGGTCACAGATTTGGCCGTGTGCAGCCTTGCTTTGGTTCTCTCTGCAGCTGGGGCTGGTGGAAATGTCCTTCTGCAAGCAGCAGTTCTTAAATAACCATCTCAGTGGTCAGCCTTGCAAGATGGGTGTGCAAAGTCCGTGTCCTGCATCCCAACAAACACTGGAATCATGCTGAGCTGCTGGCTCGGCTCCTGCAAGAGGGGAGTAAAGTTTCCAAGGAAGTCATACACAAAATGGAACTGACCCTCTTTCTAATGTCTCAAAGGTCAGACTTGGAGGTGGGGGATCTCGAGGAAATGTCTCTCTTCTGTTTTCGGACCTCCTGAAATTAAAGGAAAAACCACATCAGTGTATTCAGGATTTCTTTTGCTGTTTCTGCTGCTCATGGTAATTTTGGATCGTACCACACGTCAAAGTGCTGGACATTGTTAATCCCACTTTAGTGCTTATCTTTATTTGATTGCAGTGTTATTGTTGCATTTTGCATGTCCTTGAGAAAGCCAGTTTATGATTTGTGTAGCTCCCCCTGAGGGAGACCTTTGCGTTATCTCCTTTAAACAATGCTCATTGTTGGAATTATTCATGTGCCCATCACTCCTCTGGAGTGAATCCTCTGTTATTGCTGGGGCTGGGATTGACTCTGGTGTGTCTGTGCCATTGCCCCCCGATATTTGATTGCCAAAAGACTGAGATAGAATTCCAGGATCCCCATTCCTTGGGGAGGAGTGTGAGGTTTGAGGGTTGTGCTCCGGTTCCAGCCATCTGTGGCCTCCAAGGCTTGATTTTGATAATGACTTTCAGCTTGGTTTCCTTGAACTTGAGGGAACCGTGCTGAACAGGGCTGTGATGGGAGATACCGGCTTATTTGCTTGGTGGTTTGTGTGTTGGTTTTCCCCCAGGGGAGGGAGGGACTGAGCAGTGGAGGGGAAGGTTTTCTTTGCCTTCTCGTTGCTGTGCTGGCAGGGAGAGGGAGCAGCCTGATCCTGGGAGCTGCCTCCTCCTTGGGGAGGGAGCTGCTCATCCTTTCAGGTTGTTTTTCTGCAGAACTAGAGCAGCTTGAGGGATGAGGCTCCCATCTGGAGGGAAGAGCCTGCTCTGCAAGGATGTGTGTGTGTAGGGTATTTATGGCCCCTCTTAATGTAATTCTTTTGGCCGGTGGATCTGAGCTCTGGCTGCTCTAAGTTCTTTGCTTTAGGTCAGTCGAAATAAAGCTTTAAAGGATAAAACAGCCTCCCCATGTTGTTTTCCAGGGAGTTTCTGAAGCACAGATGTGGCTCCTGGCTGTTGTGTAGCACTGGGGCTGTGCGTGCAGGGAGCAGGGCTTTGGGATGGCTCGGGGCTCCCCTTTGCTGCTTTGCCCCTGGATTTCTGAGGCTCAGCTGCAGGCAGCTCTGGAGCGGAATTGGGGGTGGCTTTTTGCTTACATCTGTTACTAGTTGCCTCTCTTTGTACAACTTTGCTTCACTTTTCTCTAATGTACTGCAAAGCCTTATTTTTCTTACAATCAAAGTTCCTTTCTCACAATGAGGCAAATCCACACCTAATGTTCTGCTGCCTTTTTTTTGTTTTCTTTCTTTTCCCTGGAAGCAAATTGAGTCTGATCTGAGTGTGGTGGAGTATTTATGCTGCAGGAGGGAGAAGCACTAATTAGGTGGGCTTGGCTGGGTGTCCAAGCTCCAAGTGTCATGGGGAGGATGAACACAGAGCAGCTGGGATTGCAACCCAAGCTGGATGCTCTCGCTGCTGGCAGAGGAGCTTTAGAAAAGGACGGGGAGGATTGTCAGGCTGAAGCTTTGTGTTTCTCCTCTGAACTTGGTGTCTATTGTTGTTCTCCAGAGGGGCACTGAGGAAAGGAGGAGGAACCTGAGGTGTGTCTGTCCTCTGCTGAGCTCAGTGAGAGCAGGAGGGCTGAGGCAGCTCCTGCAGGGAGGAGGAGAGTGGTGTTTGTGTGGTTCTTTCTCTATTTCCAGTTTGCAGCGGGTTTAGCTGGAGATTTCCCTTCCTCCTGCCTGTGGAGCAGGTAAAGGACAGCCTGAAGCACTAATGCCCTGCTGCTTGGTGCTTGCTGGGTTAGCGCTGCTCTCAAGAAAAAGCTCTGCCTGATGTGGTGGGGTTGGGCTCCCCCCAGATGATGAAACCAACGAGTCTGTTCTTTGTGTGTGAGCCTGGGGTGGAATAATTCAGCTGCTTCTGTTCTGAAAGCACTTGCATGTTAATCTCTGCTGGGGGACTGCAAATGCCATGCCCTGGCTGGAAGGGTTTGGTGCCATTAGCAGATGCTGCTGTTTCTCCAGTCAGTCCTTGCGAAAAGGGGAGGCTGAAAGAGCCTGCCTGGAATATCCCAGCATGGGGATGAAATAGGGAAAAACGTCCCGTGGTGTTTTGCTCTGGACACAGAAGGAGTGAGATGGGTGGGTGCTGTAATTGATTGTGACAACTGGTGTAACTGGGAGTTCTAGAGGACACAAGAACTGGGGTAGAACAGATCTCAGGGGAGCCAAAGGAAGGTAACAGGTGGTTGTTATCTGCATTTGGCCCTGTTCACAACAATGAGGCCTTAGGGCAATTAAAAAACCCCGTTCTTTCTGTATAGCACCTACCAGCACCTGTTGAAATAGGAGTTCTTAAATAAACCTCTCTTGTGGGTGGGTAAGGTGGATGCTTTCAAAACAGACCAGAGCACAATAAAATCAGCAAACTTTGGGATCTAGAACGGTGCCCGATTCAGAAGGCAATTCATGAGGCAGAAGTTGCTGTTGGGTTTGTGTGGGTTTATTTGTTTGTTTAACCTTTCTGCTCTTGTTTTGGAAGCCTTGAGGCTCCCTTCCTGCTGAAACCTGTTAGGGAAATTTAAGACTGAATTACATTTGTCCCTTTAATGAGCATTAAAGAGTTTGGGTGATTTCTCTCCCTCATGGTTCTTGCTGGGAATCCTTCCAAGCTCCTGCCTCTGGGTTTTGTGGTTGTTGGAATTACAATGTATTCATATTTCATGCTGGAGATGTGCTAAACTACACAATGAGTCTGAGAGCAAGGATCAAAATACTCAGTTGGTGGCATGGATAAAATGATGTTTTGCATGATAAATTTTATAACCACAGCAGAAAAATCTCATTTGCCTTCAGATTTGTGGTGTTTCACTGTATGAAATACCCTGAACTCATGGCAAGGCACTCTGTGAGTGGTAATTTTAATAATTTATTTTTTTGTGCTTATGCTGGGTAGCAGTGTGTGAATTCTAGCCAACATAGTCTGTAATGTATATATTTGAAGAGATGCATTTTTTTAAGGTACTCATCAAAAATAGTATTTGGTGTTTGTTCCATCAAGAGATGATAAATTCCACTTAAACCAAGATATGTGCACTTTGCCAGGTGGGATGAAATAAGGATAAAAGATGTTATTGCCAGAATTGCCGAATTCTTTTCTTGTAGTGACTTGCTGTGTGACCTCAGCTGTATTTCATTAGTCCTCAGATGATGAATTAACGATATCATTAATGACAACCACCAGAGGTGGTTTCCATGCTCCTGGGAAAGCAGAGTCAGCTGCTGCTCCTGCAGTGCTGGAGCCATGGAGCACCTGGGAGCTGCTCAGCTTCATCCTTTCCCACCCATATTTAGGTGCACAGGGCTGGGGCTTTGGCCGAGCTATTCACAGGGACACCACAACCTGGCTTTTTGTCAGCCCAAGCTCTAAATTATCTCTTAACAGCTCAAGGAATAGCCAAAAATTGCCTCTTCCCGGATGGGTTTGTCTGGGAGCAGTGAGCATGGAGCAGGACAGGTGTCTGTGGCCACAAGATGGCAATCACAGAACAAACATCCACCCTCTCTGCAGGATGCAGCTTTTAAATTAACGCCGGGCTCCTTGGGCTGCAAAGATCCCCATAAAACAGAAATGGTGCAGCAGGCAGAGGAAGGTGCTGTGTGTCTGTAAAATGTCCCTGGGCTTGTTTAAATGCTATTTCTTCCCTAAACCCCACCAATGCCTAGTGCAGTATGTAAATACCCCGTTCACTGCTCCAGGCAATTGCGGGGATAACTTTTTCTGGTTTATCTTTATCACTTTTAGGCTGAGGCAAGTGGAAGGCAGCAGTATTATATTAATATATGTATGATGATTCCAGCATACTGTAGTTACTATAAAGCTGTTTAATAGTGGCCTTTTTATTTCATCTCTTTTACCAGAAGCTGCACAAATTGTCTGGTTACTTTTATATTTCAGTCCTGAGGGCAAAAAAATAACTGTAAAAATCAGTTTGGAATGTTCCCTGTTAAACTATTTTCATGGGTCAGAGGCATGGCATGAAATATTTCTACAGAGAAAATAACAAGTTCTGCAGTACGTCACTGCTACAGGCTCCATTTTCACATCCTGTGAAATAGCTCCTCTCCGTTCTGCCCATATTTCTTGCTGTGTGAATGGATATGGAAGTGTTATCAGAGTTGGCTGCGGTGCTGTGTGCTGATTTTGATGGAACTATTTCAGAAGCAGCAGTTAGTGCGAGCCTCTGCTGCGGGGATTGGAGCAGAGAGCCCCCACGGTGTGATGGCTGCATTCAAACACCTCTCTGTGCACCTGACTGTGCTGCTCTCCATCTGCAGAGCTCAGGCACCACTCCATGGGGCTGCAGCAGCGAGGGGAAGTCCAGGATGGGTTGCAGAGGATGATATCTCCTGGAGCAGAGCTGGTCTGCGGTGGGCGTCCTTCTGGGAGAGCCTGGCTGGGAATCCTGCCTGCAGCCACCAGGCTTCAGTCTGTGCAGTGTCCCTTGATGCCTGTGCCCATCTATTTGGAGGGCTCTGATCAGGGTTTTTGCCCCACCAGACATGGCATTCAGCCTTTCCTAAGTGCCTTCTCCAGTCGCCGTTCCCCAAAATAGGGGTGAGCAGTGTATTTGATACCCAGTGGTTGCCCTGGGTCATCTGCAAGGAGAAATGGTTGCAAGAGAAGTTTGGGAAAGCACAAAGGAAATACGGGTGCTACCTGCTTTCCCCTCTCGTGCCCTGGGAGAAGATAATGGGATGAGAGAGTGGTTTGGGTGCAGACTGGCTTCCAGGCACGAGAATCTCTGGGCTCCTGGCATAACTGAGTGTTTGGCAGCACAACCATCTCATACACTGACAAGGGGCAGGTTTTGGGGGACTTTTTAAGCTTGGGGAACTCCTGCCGAAAATGCATGACACCACTTCACCCCAAAGCAGCCAGCAGGGTGTGTGGGTTGTTGTTGGATGGGGGCTCATGCAGGGGGACAGCGAGGACATGACCGAGATGGTGCAGTTGACTGGCCTGGGCATGCTTGGGGCAGCTGCACTTCCCTCCAGAATCACAGCAGTGAGTGAGGGGTCTCTGCTCTCCAGCACCATGATTGCAAATATCCTCATCACCTTTGGAGGCTGGAACAACAATTAATTGTACAAATACACAGCAGCAGGAGGCAGTCCAGCTTCTTTCTCTGGTATTTCTCCTGCTTTGAGCTTGTGCTCTGGTCTAACACCACACGAGGCTTTCCAGATCCTTTCCTTTAACTGTTGTCATGGCACTGTTATTTCTGGGGTGATGCAGTTTGCGCAGGTTTCAGCTCGTGCCAGGCTGAAACCAGAAAGAATGACATTTATCTGCTTATATGTGGAGCCTGTGTGGTATTAGTAGGCTAAATATATGAATGCTTTAATGAATAGCTGGAAAAAAGAATCAATTGATGGTGTTGCTGGCTTTTTATTCCCCACGTGGGTCTTTCCTTCCTCTCTGCAGCCAGGAACTGACAGTGCTGCTTTCTTTCCTTGACCCATCCCTTGGATGTGCTGGTCCAGGCCTTGTGGCGAGGCAGGGGCGTCATGAAGAAAAGTAGATGGAGAAATCTGAACCCAAGAGGTCAGATGATGGGGTGGGATGGCAAAGAAGCACCTCTGGGCCTAGTGGAGAAGTTGACTCTAACAATAAATTAGTAATGTATAATAAACATCAGCAGCCCACGTGTCAGCTCTTCACACTGAATTTTTTCCCCAATAAAAAGTCCCTCTGCACTCTGTAAAGCTAAACATGAACAGTAACAGAGCCAGAATCCCCATTTTGTTTTACAAATGGCTCAGGTTTAGTTCTGGAGAACGGGAGTCAAGGCATGAAGGCCGTGAAAGAAATAGCTTTCTCTTGGTTGGAGTGTAGCAGGTATGAAAGGATTAGTTTTAAAGAACCAGTCTTTTCTTTCATTTCTTTGATTAAAAGGAATTACAAGGATAAGATATTGCATTAAATCCTCTTGATTTTGTGGGATCCACATTGTCACCAAGGCAGGGGAAGGAAAAAGCTCGGATTCAGAGCTGACTGCAGAACACTCTTTATCTCTTGCCATAGCTGCTGCCCAGAGCACATCTCTATTCTGTTTCCTTTTTGACATTGAATGGAAAGTGGTTTGTGCTCCCTAATAGAGCTGGCACCATTTCAGGCTGATATGGCTGTCCTGGCAGTGTCAAGTCTATCTTGAGCCATCAAGGCACAGTGCCTCGTTACATCCTCATTTTTATCACCTTCTGCCTCTCTCTGCTGGAAGCCTGGAGCAGAGGTTAAAAACATCCCCTGCTCTGGGACTCCTCTGCAGCTGCTGGGGCCCCCCGTTATCTCTGACCCTTCCAGGTACCACGGCCAGGCTGCCTCAGCTGTCACTGCCTTGAAAGGAAGCCTGTCCCTTGGCACGCTGCATCATTTGTTCCTGGTTGTCTCTCTGGTCCGTGGGCTTGAAATCCACCCTGCCTCCCATTAACAGAGCTTCCACCAGCTGCACACGGAGGGTAGGGGACCTGTTGTCAACAGCAAAACAGCAGCATTTTGCTTTTCACACGTAATGACATTGATGATTTGAAAATGATCTGCAGCTTTGTAGAGCAAATAGGTTGTGTTGGGTGTTTTCAGAGGCTGGGATGGTTGTTTATTAGCTCTGCTGGGCTGGCTTTTAATGGGCTGTGCTGTGAGCATTCTGTAGTTAGGGCTGCTTGCAGTTAGCGCTGCTCTGAGTCCGCGTTTTTGTTGGCAAAAGCCACACTTATTTCTGTAATAAATTCCCTGGTTGGAGTTGATGGGGAGAGAGGCCTGAGGCTCATGCAGTGGAGCAAGCTTAGACATTACAATAAGAATGGCAATAAATGTAGCCATAAAAGGGATTTTAAATCAGCAGTCACATTTCCCCCCCTCCTGCCGAAAATGTTTTAAGTGTTTTCTCAGTATTCTGCCAGAACTGCTGTTTAGGTGCAGTTAAGGACTTTACCTTTCTGCAGCTTGTTCATTTAAAATATAAATATTAAATTCCATCTGAGAGGTCTGTTGGAAGTCATTGCTTCACCACAAGGGCTTTGTTTGCCACAGCAATGAGAGTTATCCTGAGGACCCTTAAAAAGCTTTTTCAGATGGGAAAATTGGCCCAAATTGGATGCTGCACCTGTTTTTCTGTGTTAGCTCAGCTTTCTTCTCTCGGTGTCCATCCCATAACCTGGGCTCCTGTGGGGCTCAGCTGAGCACAGATTCCAATTTCATTGCACTGTGCTCACTGGAGCCAGTGGGATACAGCTGGGCCTCAGAAATACAAATAAGCTTTCAAGCATTGTTTAGTGCCAAGAGTAGAGCTTTAGTCAGAAGCGAAGTCAGGTACAAATCTCCACTGAAATGCAATGGGATTAAATAGCTGGAAGATCTGGTTTGCTTCCCAAACAGTGTGCTCTGGGTGAGGAGCTCCAGCCGTGGGAGGGCTTCCCTGGTCCTGTGGTATGGGCCAGACTTGCAAAGTGGTTTTTATTTGTGTCTAGAGGGGAGCTGGAGAAAAAATGAGCCTTTGTTTCATGAGACATTGGTTCTTCCATGTGAGAAACCGATCCCCTTAAAACCACAAACTTTTCAACCACTGGCAAACTTGCCATGTGTTAGTGGACACAAGTAAATGGGTGTGGGGGCTTTTTTCTGCTTAGGTTTTGCTGTAATGTAAATTGAGAGAATTCCTGCTGGTTTCTGGGAGGAAGATCCTAACTCTTCAATATAACATTTCATCAATGGTGATAAAAACTTTGTTACTAAATCACAATTTTTTGCTCCAGCAATTCAAGTTTCAGTTATGCTGGGCTGATTAAATGAAGTGCTCTGCAGTATTGTTGTGATTTTAAGGAGCCCATGTGGACTGTGGGAGATGCTTTGTAGATTAATTCTGTGTGTACAGAAAGATATGGAAGAGGGCTGGAAGGTGAGGCTGGATGGCACAAGCAGAATTCACTTAGAGCAAATGAAGCCTTCAGTGCAGCTCTTGTGAAATGTGAAAAAAATGTGACGTTTGACCAGATTCTGTTTCAAAATCTGAGTAATGATATTTGATAATTTCACACTTGTAGGATATTTAGTCATGGTCACCTCTGCTGTGGTGGTGCAGGGCCACAGTTTCTCCAAGGTGTGTGTGTGTCCATCAGGGTCACACATCTTCACAGGATTTCCTCCTGCTGCCAAAGACCTTATTTGAAGCAGGCCTTGATTTAGGATTTGAGCCTTTTGCAGGAATTCCTTCTAGTACCAGCATATACTACAATTTCAATAAAACCATGACTTTAGCCTACAGTCATAAAATAAATCCATGTGCTTTTTTTCCCCCCTAGATCAGGAATCAGCTTTATTGTATTTTTTTTCTTTCTTTTAACAAATACAGTTAAATCATCTCATGCCAAGACTGAGGAATGTATTTAGATAGCATTACCTATTCCTGTCCTACCTGGAGGACCTGTCTCAGTGGTATAAAGAGAAGTATTGTTTTATTTAAAGAGACAAGTTTGCATCAGCAAATACCAAATCATCTCCAACACCTGTACATGAACTGCTGGGCTCCGCCAGCTCAAGGGATTGCAAGTGGCAACCAGTGACAATATCAGGAGGGATCCCCACTACAGAAAAATGAATGTGGATGCTTCTGGTCAAAAGTAATAGATTTTAATGGTGTGTCTTTTCTTGGTTTGGATGGTTTTATAGCTGTTTATCCGCATTTCAGAATGATTGTAGTTAGAGAAAGTGTGGAACTTGAGGGATACCAGAGCAGAGATATCCCCTGGCAGGAGCACTGGACTGGGTTAGAGACCAAGTGGACTCAAACTCTGGTTTGATACTTTCAGTTCTGTGACCTGGAGCAAATAATTTAAATTGTTGGTGCTTGCCCTGGTCCCTGCAAGGTGGGGCTGACTCCCTTTGGCTGAGGAGATGAGCGGGAGGTTGTGTTTGTGGTACCCAGGAAACACCAGGGCTCTCTTTGCCCTGATTGCACATGGCCACCTCAGGGTTTGGGGCAATAACTCAGCTTTTAAAAAAGGCAGCGGGCACAGAAATGAGCTGAACTGAGCAGAGGAAGAGGAGCTGGGACTGCGCTGCTGCAGTTCCTTGGCACTCCAGCTGATTACAGGGTGGCAGTCTCGCAGCACTCGCTGCTTTTACTGAAATCTGAGCTCCTGGTGATGCCTTTTTCAACCTGGAAATGGAACAATGCACGCTGTCAAGATAATATTAGTGTAGGTTATATAAAAGCTGGTCTTTATTGGAGGACTCCAGGGGCAGTTATGGAAAAATGTCCATAAAAGCCCAGCCCCATGGGGTGAATATAATTTTTAAAAGTTTAGCAAATTAGCATAATTGATAAAATTCCCAATTAGAAGCACAGGTAATGAGGTAATTCCTCCTTCTGGTTCAACCCTTTTTTAGAGCCCGCCCTTGGTACTGGCTGTACTCTGTTTATGAAAATGTGTCTCGAGTGTTTTGAACATTTTTATGCAAATGTTTTCGACCTTGGTAGCCAGGGAGAACCACGATAGGGTAGGGGCCCCTGGAATATGTTTTGTCTTTCTGCCTGGGGAAGGGGCATGGAAAACTACTGGGAAAATGAGCTATGGATGCAGGAATAAGTTACAGAGCTCCAAATGTGTGTGTCAAGAATACAAAGAATATATAAAAGAAAAAAGGCAAAAATCAATAGGCATCACTGGAATCATGGGAATCTGAGCTTTAAATAAAAGGGGGGAAAGTAATCTAATCTTCATGGCTTTGCTCGTGGTTTATAAACGCAGAGCTGGCTGTATTGAATTTGGTGTAGCAGTGTGTTCTCTTGTGAAAATGTATTAAACAAAATTTGCTTATCTCTTGCTAACTCTCCTATGTTGTCATAGCATTGAGATTTTTTTAATGTGCATGGGACTAAAGTTATTTTGGGACCCTAAACTGTGAATTCCTTCTTAAAAACTGTCAGAAAAATGTAGGCAGCCTTTCTTTCTTTGCTACCAGCTGAGAGCTGGGGTGTTTTTTTGATAGTTTTGATAATTTCGTGGGAAAAAAGCCCCTTCTCTCTTGATGGCATTGTCTGGCTTCTGTCATGGGTGGGGAGATGGTAGAGCAAGGGTTTGAAATACCACCAGTTTGAGCAGTCAGACTGAGATTTTCCTCTAGTGGTAGATGTGCACTGGGAAGAAACTCCGGATTGTTTGCCTTTGGGTATCTCAGAAGTTAGAGAGTTGTTACGCTTTCCTTACTGGCTTAAACTTCCTAAGGCATTTCCCACACACAGTCAGTCCTGTCTCTCCTGCTCTGACCTCCCAGCAACAGGGAGGAGAAGGGGAAACAGCTCAGGAGCTCTGAGAGATGGAGAATGGCCCTGCTCTGGGAGCGCTCTGGTTCTGTTCCTTCAGGCTCCTGCTCGGTGCCACTCTCAGGACTGGTTGGTCAGGGATGGGGAAGGGCTGCCAGGCTGGGAAATGCCTCTGAGCTGCACCAGCTCACAGTCCTCTTGACTGTTTTGTGGGAGTATATGTCAAAGTTTGTGGGGTCGGAATGTTTTTGAGTTTTGGAGAAAGCTCAGAAGCAGCAAATGTTGTGTGTTTGAATAAACCAAACCACAGAACAAAGACAAACACGCAGCAGCAATGGGCTGCCCAGGCAGGCAGCACAGGGCCCCTGTGGGGTGTCTTCAGTGGGGTGCTGGACGCAAATCCTGTGAGGGTGACCTGTGACAAACTTGTATTTCTCTGCACCAACAATTTCCTGCCTCATTGCTGGGATCAGGCGAGTCAGCACTAGGAAACCTGTCACGGTTCCCAGGTGGTTTTCGAGCTCCCAAACCTGGCAGACACCGGTGACACAGGAAATGATGAGGGCTCTGCTGCCGATAGCCAGGTAATTGTACCGTTTGTGTTTCCTTGGAGTGCCCAGTGGATCTTTTAAGTGCCTTAATCAGGCTTTAGCCCCCATCATGCTTCTGAAGCTGTGCAGGGTTATGAAGTGTTAGAAACCTGATTGTACAAGCAAGGCAGGCCCTAAGTGGTTCAGAGATTTGACCAGTGGGGCACAGCAAACCCCGTGAGCCATGAAAATGCCTCTCCAGTTCTTGATCCCATTTCTGTCCTCTAATCCACAGACCACATTTGAGTAGCAAAAATAACCCCAGCAACCTGCAAGCACAGAGATCTGCAGCTCCCTTTTACCTGCTCAGTCCTGTGGATAAAAGGGTCTGGGAAAATTATTTTCTTCCCGGCAATAAAGGGGCATTTTATCCATGGAATTAAGGCAGCTTCTGACGGTGACCATTTGCTCAAAAAATTGTAAAGGGAGACTGGTATGTGAAACCTGGTAAGCTTTAATTGGGAGTAGGGGGTAATTTTCCCTGAATAAACACAACTGCTGGGGAAGGCAGTGCAACTCTGCTCCTGCAGTTGTTCTCCTTATGGGCCTGGTTGTTCTCCTGAGGGACTTGTGGGTGAGGCTGGGGAGATAATTTTTGTGAGAGCAAGGTCTTCTGCAGCAAAGGCTTCTGATGAGCTCTAGGAACTTCTGATGAGTGTTTCTTCCTCTCCCCACCTCTTTAACCAATAAGGATTGCCCAAAGCCATGTTATTTTTCTTTAGATATGTACTGAATATATTTATAACATATATATGTATATATATGCAGATGCACTGTAACCACTTTTTTAAAGCAGTTAGGGACTGTTAGCAGTGGTGCTCTCTTTTTTCATCATTGCTCTGCTGTTGATGTCCCCTGAGCACAACAAATATCGATATCCAAACCAAAAAATATCCAGCTGGGAATTGTCTGCATGGCTTCACTCATGAGAGGAATTTCTCTTTCACTCTTTGGAAGAATTTTAATATGTCCAGTTCTGCTGGGCTAACCATAAAGGAAAGCTTCATAAGAGCTGAACCTTCTGCGTCTGTAATTTGTTTACTTAATAGATTTGTTTTGATGAATGCAGCAATAATTATAAGCCCTTTTGCCAGGCATAGATTTGAGCCTCTCTTAAGGGGTTGTTTTAGTGATTACTGCTGTTTGATAAGCTTTTATAAAAGGTATCATCACATAATAAAAATTGAGTGTTTCACAAGCTTTTATAATGCTGGGAGATGAGCTGGTTGCATTTCACTGAAAGGACTCTCATTACAAGTGTGGAATAGAAACACAGAATTATTTCAAGGGTTCGTATAGATTGGTAAACTCCTGGGGAGGTGAATGATGTCACCGTTTGAAATGAGGATTGCCTGATGGCGAATGATGTCACCATTGGAAATGAGGATTGCCTGATGGCGAATGATGTCACCATTGGAAATGAGGATTGCCTGATGGTGAATGATGTCACCGTTTGAAATGAGGATTGCCTGATGGTGAATGATGTCACTGTTTGAAATGAGGATTGCCTGATGGTGAATGATGTCACCGTTGGAAATGAGGTTTGCCTGATGGCGAATGATGTCACCGTTGGAAATGAGGATTGCCTGATGGCGAATGATGTCACTGTTGGAAATGAGGATTGCCTGATGGTGAATGATGTCACCGTTGGAAATGAGGATTGCCTGGTGCCATGGCTGTGGGGAAGCCCTCAGATAGGTGGGTTTTGCTCTCCTCCCGCCCTCCTGGGGCAGGCTCAGCAGGGCTGGGTGATGGGGAGCTGCACAAGTTCTCTGTTCCACCAACTGCACATTTTGACAAAGGGGAGGGACTGACGGCCCCTGGAGCCGGGGGAGGTGACTGATCCCACAGCTCTGTATCCCAACCCCAGTCCTGTGTTCTGCTTCAAACCTACAGGCACTGATGCAAAATCCATCCAGGCGGTGCTTGCAGTGCTTGATTTTTACTGTGCTGGGGTGACGTGAGGGAACTGCCCAGGCAGAGCTGAGCTCGGTGCCATCCCCTGGGTTACCAGGGCAGAAATGGGGATGGTCAAACACTCATTGTGCTGTCCTCATCCATCACAGCAGAGTTCTGAGTGTACACCCAGCTCTCAGAAATGAAAACCACTGATGTTTGTCTCCATGGAGAAGGTATTTAATGTCTTGAATGGACTTTTCTTCTGTGTGATCAGCCTGGTCAGCCTCCCTGTCCTGCTCTGTGGAGTTGTGTGCCTTAGGGGCAGAGCTTTTCATGATTCCTGACTCAAAATCACAACCTTGACTATCTTTAAGAGAAAAAAATAATCCTGCTTACCAGCTTTTAGCTGACAATTTTTGGTATTAGGAAGATACTTGGAATTTCTTTCTTGCTGCCCTCCACACACCCCCACCCTTTTATGCTGGTATCAGCAGCCCAGACACATCTGATCTGCAGTGAACAATGCTTCTGATGTGGGGTTTTTTTCCTCTTTTTAAACTTAAATTCTTTCAATTCTTATCACACTGTTTTTCTCTGGACATTAGTGTGTATTGACATGTGATACACTTTAATATAGATGATTCATAGGAGGTTAAATGTTTTTCTGATTTGCGGGTTGTTGGTTTCTGATCAAGGGTTTGCTCTGACATGAAGCCAGGAAAGGTTTTTATACTCAAATGGAAGGGCAGGAAATAGAAGATGCTTGAATAAGAGTGTAACTCTGAAAATGAGTGCACAGAACTTGTCTTCTCTGTTCCTAACCTCCAATTGCCCTGAAGGGATTGAATCAGATTCAAAGCATGCTGATGTGAAACTGGGGACTGATTTTGGTTGTATTTATATATAAATGTATATCTAAAATGTATGTTTACATACAAATAAAACACCAAGCATTGCAGTGCAGGTGGGTCTGTGAAGCTCCATTTACTTACACTGAACCCAGCAGAATAAAACTTGTGTTGATGCAGAACCATAAATCTGGAGAACAATCATGGACCAACCAGTTTTTAAATATTGAGGTTTTTTAGAGTTTTTAAGAGATGTTAAAAAAGTACCCAGGCTATTTTCTGTAGGTGTAATAGGTTGTGGTGTATGGAGACCTCCTTCCCTTGATAGCTGCCATGAATTGATGGAGCATGAAAAGCTCTCCCATTTCTGGGAAAAGCAGGCTCAGAAGAGATGTGGAACAGAAATAGAGACTTTGAGAATTCAGGATTTGCCAGTGGTGCTGCTACAGTAACGCTGCCATCCATCTGTAAGTCTGAGAGCAAGACTGGCTTAAACCTCTAACGAGGTTCTATTGCTTCTCTACCCTAAATTCTTCCAAATGTGCTCAGACTGGTTCCAGGAAGAGACCGAAGCTGCTGTTAAATGGTGTATTGAAAAGAAAAGTTTGAAAGGCCCCATGTATTGACTAAGAGAACATGGAATAATGCTGGCACAAAAGTTGTTTAAGAAATCCTGATCACATTCTAAAAGTTGTGGTTCTCATCGGAAAACGTGGTTGAAGAGAGCTGACTGTTAATTTTGCTTATATTTGGGTCTTAATACATTTCAGTTTCCCTCTTTTTGTTTTCCATTTGGAACAGTGTATTTTAGACTGGTGGCACTGGAAGAAAACCTGAATGGAATCATGCATTTTAAAAACAATAACAAGTAAGGAAGGCAGATTTTCTCCTGTAAGTCCAAGAGGGCTTAACTACCAAAGTTCTGTTCACTTGTGTTTATCACACGTGTCTCCCTGAGCAGGTTCCCCAATTTAGGAGAATTTGTGGTGCCTAAATTTTCCAGTGCACAGGAGAAGTTCATATCACACCTCATGTAACAAAGGTGTGTAGAGCTCATTTTATATATATATATATATATAAATATAAANNNNTTTTTAAATTGATGTTAAAGATTTAGCTGCATTTAAAGCTCTGGCTCTGAACAAGAAACTGTAAACTGAACCACAGTTATCTGACTGTAGTTGGAACATGTCTACAGTTGGAAAATTAAGGGGCAGAAGTTTGGGTGGTCCAGGTGGTGCCCATGTATTTATGGATATTATATTGGCCCTCCCTTAACTAAAAAGATTTGGAAGGCATTCCGTTATTCTGGCCCTAATGTAGCAGCTGGGTTTGTTTTCTACTTTTTAAAACTTAAACTTGCGAAGGACCTTTTCAAGATGGGGGTTACGCAGCCCCCTTTTATGATAATTGAGAAATATTGGTGGAAAGTACTTTTAGCCTGAGGGATCTGCTCGTTGCAAGCTGCTGTACAGATCAAACAAGTTGTTATTAAAAGCAGATCCTTGACTGATAATATCCCCCATCTGGGAGCTGTGATTGGAGACACAAAATTGGATTCACCAGGGGAGGTGGTTGGTGCTGCTTGATGTTGAAATAACCTTTGCTAGAGAAGGAAGCAGAGCTGTTTATAGGGGAGAGACTTCCACAAATTTCTTGCATGAATCCATTAAAACTCTGTGTATATCCTGGGGCACTGGGTGATAACTGAGTATTTTCTAATATCATTTCATATTGAAAATGAGGAAGAGAGTTTATGTATTTATTTCCCTTTTCTGATGACGTCTCTTTGTTTGTTATCCCCAAATCCTGGCAGAGGAGGTTAGAACAACACCAGATTAATGACACTTAAATAGATCTTTCTTTGGAGACAAAATCTGATTTTTTTTTTTTTTTTAAGCACTGACTACTTAGAGCTATCAACAGATGCTGAGCAAATCTTTGTGTGACTTATCCTTGCTTACTGAGGCTGCAGAAAGACTTTGTGAAAGAGGATGAGAACTGGGGATTTTAGCATTCCTCCGCTGGCACGGCCAGCCCTGAAACCGATACCTTTTCCCACTGCAGACTGAGTTAAACTTCCATTGGAATGACAAACCTCATTGCTGGGCAAACTGAATACTTTGGTTTGTGTTTCTTCAGCTGTGTTTTTATTACTTTTGCAGTTTCAATTAAACTTTTGCACAGGCACAGGGGTAATAAAACCTTTCCTGTGGGAGGCTGAGCTGGAGCCACCAAGCATGAGCCGGTTCTCTGCATGAAATCCTTTTGTATGTAGAACTTTATTTTGCCAAAGTACTCAGCGTCTTCCACCCCTGCACTCATGGAAAAGAAACATTTTGGACTTTGTGTAGAAACCAAGCACATCAGCATTTCCCAGTCGCCGTTAGGATGGTAGGTCACCTGTTCAAAGGCAAAATTATCTGAACATATTACAAAAACACCTCTTGACTTGGGAGGTGATGATTGTGAGCGAACTTGTTAGAAATCCAAAGCTCTTTGGGATTGGAAGATAGAGTGGGAGGGGTGCATGAAAAAGAAGATCCTATTTAAAGGTGATTCTGCTTCATTAAGCATTCAAAACGCCTGTTGAGGACTTCTGCAGGAGAGTTGTAACTCAGAAATATCAAAATATTCACTACATGTCAATGAGAAGAAAGAACTTACAATCACTGCTTCACCTGCAGATTGGCTGATAGCTGTCACCTCGCACAGACTGGATTTCTGACAATTCAGGCCTCTTCAGGAGTGAAGTTTTTATATAAAGAGATTTATAAAGAAATTGCGATTTTCAGTGAGGGATTTTTGTCATGATTTCATTCCTTTCTTTCATAGCTATAACCATACCTCTGTATAGTTCTTTTTTCTCATAACTGTTGCAGTATTCAAGGCAAGGAAGGAGAGCCCGCTGCCTGAGATGCACTGAGAGGGGATTTGGAATAGCTGGATTTGACTTTTGCTGGGCGCAGAGCACCTGGATTAGATCAGAGCGATTCCTGGGGCTGTTCCCCAGCAGTCCCCGATGTTCAGGTGTGCTTCTCCCTGCCCTGGGGGTCCTGGCTCTCCTGTGCAGTGTGTGGGAACCTCACCTGCCCTGTGGTGAGCTGCCATCCTCTGCTGTTTGTGTTTCATCCTGGCAGATCAAATCTGCGGCTGCAGACGTGGAGAGTGGTCAAACAAAGGGGAGGTCAATGCCCTTTGCGAGGGTCTGAGTGAAAGTGGGGTTTAACACCAAAACCAGTAAAAGCACAGTGATTTAAGAAGGATGATTCTGTTAATTGCATAATTAGCAGCATATTTGCAATGTAGCAGATTTCCTATTCCCCATTAGTTGGATGAGAAATCTCTGTAGTTCTTCACCCCATTAAAAGCAGCCTTTGCTGAGCTCACGCCATGATGATGATTTGATGTTATGTAGGGAAAACAAATCAATCACAGTTTACTATTCATGAGTCGCAACTCGCGAAGCCCCAAACTATCATTTAATGCTCTAAAGCAAAACGTGTTGCAAGAATAATTTGTGTTTTATTGCTGCTTCACGCTAGCAAGGTGCCCACGGCTCCCTTCAGCACACAAACCTCTGATCCTGTGCAAGTGGAGTTCATTTGTTTGGTGTCCCAGAGCAGATCAAATCTGCCGAATGCTCCCTGCCCAAATTCTGATTAACTGTCAGCTCTGCTGCACGGTGAGGCTGAGAGGGGAAGATTTAAGGGTGGATGTTGGGGGAGGTTGTTCTGGTCTGGGTGCAGCAGCTCTGATGGCCACAGGAGGTTTAGGTGCCATTTACAGGTGACTCCGATGTGCCAAGAGGCAGTGATGGGAAATACCTGAGTTTTTTGCTGGTCGTGATACATCAGACTGAGCAGCTTCTTGCTTCCCTATTCAGGAGGATTTAACAACTGCTTCCCTCCTGTCAGCTACTCTTTTGAATAATAACATGTTCTAGGTCTTGACTGAATTATTTTATGCAGTTTTGGTGAGCAGACCACAGTGTTGAGTTTTGTGAGCTGCCTGAAGTTGGATTTACAGCTTGTAACTGTGATAAGTATTTGAAATAATAATAGGTCATTTAACAAACACTAGAGGACAGGGTTTGAGGGTGCATATTCCTGACCTCCCCCTGGCTAAAATGTTTGTATGTTTTCCAAAGATTTGATTTTTTTCTGTGTGCAGGACCAGCCTTTGGCTTGAAAACATTGTGGCATGGGGGGAGGTTGTGTTCTTCAGACAATTATTTCAAAATCATCGCATAGGTGCAAAGCTAAAAGCAGTTTGACCTGGAATTTCTTGTTGTAATGCTATCCAAGAGAACCCTTTTACAAAACATTTGTTAAAAGTTTAAATTTATTTTTTTTCTACAAGGTAGACTGGTTTAGAAAATATGAAAAATTTTTATTAAACCCATAAACACAAAACCCTTCCCAGTGGTTATTAAGGCTAATACTTGGTAGATATTTACCTGGGAAGGCCACTCTTAAAAGGCTGGGATTTATCTGCCTTTAAAGTGTATCTATGAGGTGGTGACAAGCTGAGCGCTTCACTAATAGTAACTGTGTTCAGGCAGGAAAATGTAGGCTGGGAAGGAAGTAAAACTACGTCCCCTCTTCTGCTGAAATAGCTTGAAGATTTCGTAATGGGGGAACAGGTTTTATCCGAGATGGAGTTATCAATTATTCCATTAAACCTGCAGTCCGTGAGTATCTTTAAGGCTGTGCCGCGTTTATCCAGGCAATGAGTTCAGCTGTTATTACAGTGACTGATGCACACCCAGGCACAGGAATTGTTTAGGCCACGTTTCATTAGGGAGTTGAAGCCCAGGTGGAATGGAAAAGCCTCTGAGTGCTGGGGCTTGCAGAGCTGGAGGTTTAATTTTCCCCAACAAGGCCCATTAGAAACAAACCGAATCTATCAGTGCCTGCCCTTCCTCCCAGCCATGCTGGTGAAGTGCAGGTTTCTCACCCTGTTCTCTCTGTGTTTCCCAGCTCTCAATACTGGATTTATGAGCACCAGGGGCTGTAATGAACTGGGTCGGGGCTGTAATGAACTGGGTCTGAGCTGTTTTGCTTCTCATTAAGGGTGATACAGAGGCAGGGACATTGGAGCTGCCCACGGGTGCTCAGACCTGCATTAAACCCCTTCCTCTACAGGAAGTTTCCTGTACTAATATGATAAACCCCCAGAAGGACTAGTTATTTAGCATTAATTGCTTTTGCAGATCAGCATCTGCAGTCTGCTTCCCCTCCCTCATCTCTTGTCATTAAAAATGGCAATAGTCACGGACTGTGCTTGTCAAAACATTCATGCAAAAAAGGCTCACGTTAGGGAAGTGCAGATGTTGTGTGCTTTTGGAGCATTCCTCACTCCAACTTTACATATGAACGAAGGTAAAAAATACCTTGTGATTGCTTTGTATCTGTGCTTTCTTCTGGAATCACTTGCCAAAGCCATCAAGTTCCATTTCAAATCAAGTTATTTGCTGAAAATTCTCACGTGGGTGTGAACGAAGTGATTGGAATCAGCAGCGTGCTTCTATAAAGACGATTTGTTTTGCACTGGACAGGTAGTTAATGGTGTTCTAATTCACATTATTATGTAAATGCTGAGAATGACAGATGAAGTAGAATAATGCTTTGTTTTAAAGCAAGTTGAGCACATTTAGAAACCTTCTGATTTAAAGTTTCCATTTACTATGTCTGGTTTCCCCAAACCTGTTTATTTCTCAATGTTCTGAGGAGGCGGAGTGATAAGAAAGGGGTTTTGGTCATAATTTTACTTTTGAACCAGCTATGATAAAAAAGCTGAAAGATTTGCAGTCCATATTTCTGAAATTTCCAGCAATCTTTACTATTGAGTGAGTTGGAAACACTGTGAAGATATTTCATTATCCCTGGTTCTGGTTTGCTTGAGGCTAAAGGGGTGTAGCTGTGCCTAAACAAAGCAAAAGAGATGGGAATTTCAAGAGCAGTGGTATCAATGTAGAGATTTTTTTTGTGTGTGTCCAGGTTGGTCTTTGTTGTTTATGGTCTGCTATTGCAAGGAAATAACTGGTTCAGTTAGTACAATAATGTAAGATCTTTGATTTAAAAATAAATATTTTTTTTCTTACCTTTCAACAATAAGATGACCAGTAGTAAAAAAGCATGACATAGAAATTGCCAAATTGTGGTACAGAGAGATCCTAACTCTAATAAGACTCTCGATGTTCACTGACTGCCGGAGTGACACTGTGAGCATTCTTTTTTCCCTCCTAAAATTCAAATCTTATCTTACATTCCTTTATCAGTTTTTTTTATCAATACCAATGTATGGAGACGGTGACAACTTGAGCTCCACATGTTTTCTCCCTCTGATTCCCTGCATACTTTTATTTCTCTCTAAAATAAACGAGAAAAACATCTGACACCAAAGTGAGATGAAACCACAAAAGCAGGTCATTAAACATCACATTTGAAAATGTATTTTAGATAGAATAATAATTTAAAAGCAGCAGAGGTATAGAAGGTATAAAGTATTTTGAGGTTTCCCTCCTGATCTTATCTCGAATGTGTGTTGCTTGTGCTCGAGCTTGTCAGTGTGGTGTGGGTTGTTGTAGCAGGAAATACCAAGAAAAAAAAAAGTGTGAGTTTTTTCCTCTTTTCTCCTTTCTTCCCTGCAAGTCACGCAACACTCTGCATGCTGCTTCAAGCACACAGTATTGGAAAGCTTTTGGGCCTCATATTCTGCAGGACCTGTCCATAGCAGAAATTTGCAGGTTTTACACAAATTCCTTCCCAGAGGTTCATGTCAGTGGTTACACAGACACGGAGCTACACCTGATTTTTTGTTCATTTTTTTTAATATGTGGGGGAAAACACCCGTGTGGCTGTTGCCTGGCAACTGGTGATGCTCAGGTGGAGATCAGAAAGGGGCTCTGTGTGTGTGGGTGTTGAAACCCCCTCTCCCTGCTCCTGCTGCAGCCCCCTCCTCGGAGAGGGGAGTCCCTCCTTGGAGAGCTTTGGCTCCTAAAGCTGGAAATTCAAAACATTTGTGTTCATTCCGACCCTCTCAGTCCTGGAGAGAGAGTGCTCATTATTCCCATCCTCCAAAGGAACAAAACACTGCTTTCACGCCTCCTTTCACGCAGAAACGTGGCTCTGCGCAGGGCAGCCCTGTCTCAGTGCCAGTGTTTGGCTTTACAGATTATATTGGTGTTTAGCACCAGCCCCTGCAGCTGGGCTCACTAAAGCAGCCTTGGAGAGAACTCTGTGAGGAAAAAGTCAAACTGCATGGAAGGGTTTTGTTTATTTTTAAGGGCAGGACTGGTGTTAAATTCAGCCCCCTCTCTCTCAGGACTGTGCATTACCGAGTGCTCTGTGTAAACGCTGTCAAGCCTCTGGGTGCCGCCAGCCGATGATTCCTGCTCAGCTGTGTGCCAGTCCCTTCAGACTGGGTGGGATGGTGCATTTACTGAAGTGGAGGAGAAAATCCCAAGACAAGAGAGAAAAATTGCCATGAAAGGATCATCGCTGCATCCTTAAGAGCTGTTGAGTCAGACCTGTCCCCACTTGAGGTTTCCTTTGCAGTCTCCACTGTGCGGCTGAGAGCTCTGCTGCTGTCCATCCCTACGGTGTGTGAGCAGCAGTAACAGCACCTAGGAAAGCCCTGCTGCTGTGTGGTGTAGAGAGATCTTCAGTGACTTCTGGTTTTCTTAAACAGGAACCACCTGGAAGATGAGTAGGTAGAAACTAAACTCCTCCCTGAAATTTTTCTAGCTTTTGTTAGCTGTTAGGATTCAGGGCGGTTCAGCATCTAGTAAGTTATTTTGTTTGGTAAACAGGAAATTTTAACCTTAACTGTGTTCAAGTTGTGAATACTCACATCCTCTTCTAGTATGATGCATCCAGGACAAATTATTTGGAGGGAAATGGTTTTTTCTTTCACAATACTTGTGATATTTCTAAGTGTGCCAACCCTACTGCTTTCCTTAGGTGGGAGATCCCATTCCACGCCTAATGCTGCATAAACAAGCTGTGGCCACAGCCCATGCTCTTTAATCCCAAGGAAATGTTTCAGAATCAGACTACAAACAACAGGATTTGGTCTCTGGTGTTAAATCCTCCCTGGATCAATTGCATTGATTTCATTAAACCACAAGTCTGCCTGTTGAGTACAATATCTATTTGATTATGTTTTGTTGTTCCTGTATAGAGTTATATCGAATATTCAGAGATTTCTTCAAGAGAAAATGTCTCTTCTCATCTTCTGTTTGATACAAATCACTGCAGTATGGGAATTATAATTGCATGAAACATTCAGGAGGATTGCTTTACCTGAAGATGCCTCATAAGTGGCCAGTAAGGCTTTTCCTTTTGTCATTTGATGAAATAGCAATTTATTTATTTGGGTGTCTGAGGGATTGACTCAGAAGCAGCAAGCAGACAAGAAAGAGCACATATTTCCCTCGTGCCTTTTGAGGAGAATTGGTGTAAATGAGGAAGCTGGGGAGGTCTCTCAGGGTTTGTTGTGCTGGTGGAATGCAAAGACGGGGCTGAGCATTGAGCAGAAGGAGGGTTTGATGCTCAGGACGTGAGAAGCGCAGGATAAAGCTCTGGTTTGGGTCATAATGAGGTTCTTACTCTTGATTACATTGGGCAGATAGAGAGGCCAACAGGACCCTTGATTTCAGAACTTGACATATGAATTACATTTCAGCTCTGAGGACGGAATTCTTCAAGGAGTTGAAGAGCTGAGGTGAGAGCAGGCACAGTCATTACAGAGGTCTGTTCTGTGGAGTCCATTAACACAGTTGGAAGACAATGATAATGCTGTTAAATGAGTGGATTTGAAAAATGCTTGGGAAAATTGTCTTGTTAACAGGAACCAATGAGCTGGGAACCTGAAATTAGACCAGTGGGACTTATTATACTTTGGAGATACTTGGAGCTAGAGGCAGAAGGCTCAAGATTTTTTAAGCACAGAAAATGCATATTTTTAAATTCCATGTTAAATGGAGAAAGCATTATCATGTGTGTCTTTTAAGATATCCCAACCTGCACAAATTATCCCCACTTCTGTAAGAGCTTTGTGGCAAAATAAAAATAACAATCTTGACCTCAAATATTTTGTAGCCAAGCGTGAAGGAGCTTTGGCACTGGGTGATGTTTGAGGGAGATTATTGCAGGAGTTTGCTGATTTTTTTTTTTTTTTTTGGTCTGTCCTTTTAACTGTTGAAGGCTTTGCAGAAATGGTACCTCCATAAATGCTTTTTCCAGCAAAGATCTGCTCTTTGCTGGTGGAATATTCTGCAAGTTTGTTAGTTTAAAAAGAATAAATTCACAATTATGTGAGATCTAGAAGTTGTCACTAATATATTGCACATTAGGGCAACTTAGAGCTTTAGAATTGCACAGAAATAATGAGGAGATGTACTGGGTTTATATAAGTGTTTCATGAAGAGAGAATCCAATAAATCTGATTTAGCTGGAATGTATATTTTTTATGAACTGCATTTCATAAATGAGTGAACGTGGCCTAGGACAACTGGGGAAAAAGCCAGCAAAGCAGCAATAAATAAATAATCATTTTTGTAGGGCTAGGCAAGTTTAGCACTGGTGTTCTGGACAAAAATAAACAATTCTCTTAATCACAGAGAATGTTTGATGTTAAATGAAAAATTCAAAGAAAAGGGACATGGATAATCTGCACGGTTATACTGAGAGAGGATTGTTGTGACACACTGAATAATGAACATATTATGCCATATGCTCCTAGCTAATTAATATTCTTATTGGCTTAATGAGACTTGATCTTAAATAGGTAAGACCTCAACATAATTTAACAATATTTTAATAATTTAAATAGGATTTATTTCGATTTAAATTATTAGGAAAGAGAAGTTATAAACAGTGATGTTTCAGGCATGGTACAAAGTAGACAGGAAACCCAAGGTTTGAGGGTGGGTGAGAGTTTTACATTCAGCTCTGAGCTGGCTGCTCACCTGAACCACAAAAGCAGTTCTGGCCGCCCAAAGCCTCTTGTAACATCTGGGCACAGCACTGGACCTGCAGGGCCTTGGGCAGAATGAACAATTTTTGGGCTCAGGGGAAGGAATGGCCCCTGGAAGAAGGCAGGAATGTAATTTCTTCTCATGGAGCTGCCTCGTGCCCTTTCTGCTTTAGGAATTATTCTGGGTTTTTCCTAAATCTCACCAGATAAAGCTGTAACTCGGTTCTCAGCGCAATTTCAGACTTTCATTTAATAACATGCAGGAAATCTATAATTTAATTTATGTAGCTGTGGAAGTTGTTAAGCAAGATAAATTTATGCAAATCCCATTTCCCACCTGAAATAGTGGGTACTATTTGACAAAACATTTTTTCTTTCCTTAACACAAACTCTGTGTTGCTGCTGTTTTTCATTTTGTTGTTTTAAACCAAAGTGGGAGTCAAAAATAATTTCAAACTGATTTGATGCTTAAATTTTCATGTAAGAAACCCTCAACAAAACCACACTGCCGACCCCTATGGTATGAAAACAGTAATTCTCAATGCAGCAGCCTAAGCCTCTACCTGAATTATCCAGCTTTAAATCTGATCTGTGCACTCTGGTCAAGTTCTGGTTTAAAATGTTATGTCTTTATTGTATTAATGGAAGAATAATGATGTTTGGGCTGGGGAAATGCTGTGTGGCTTTATCCCAAACTCTGCATCCTTCCCCTTCTCTTTGCTTAGGCACATTTTAACAATGGGTTCTTTCCCCTTTTTGGGGAGGGGGCAAAACTCCCTCTGCTGTTGTTTCCCCAGATATTTTAGCAGGAACAGCTTCCCAATTATGTGTTTTCCGTACCAAAGTGAAGATTCAGATAGTGAGCCTGGTGGTGTGAGTGCTGTGTTGTGCTGAGCTCCTTCTCCCAAGGCCCCAGACCCCAAGAGTTTGTGACACGTGGGGTGAAATGGTTGGGGAGAAGGGTTTTTATTGACAGGGAATGCATGGAAGTGCTTTATTTCCTGTTCCTTGCTGTGCTCCTGGAGTGCTGCTGTGGGATTATCAGCCATGGCTCGTGTGAAGGCCATTTCCCACATTTGATTTGTGAGCTGTGGTCTCCTCAATCACGGCTAAAGTCAAATATTCCCTCTTTTGTAGCATGATCCCTAAAATAATATGAACATTTTTGCTCTAGACATTATCTGATTAATCCTTTGCTCTGGTGCCAGGATGTTGTGGGAGCTTGCTTTGGGTGTTGCTTTCCAGTTCTGCACTAAATTGGCAGAGGTGTTTATCTTTTTTCCCCCTGCATTTATAATCTCTCAGTCTTTAACAACTGCTCTGTTCTATTTACCAAACTTTGATGGGCTCAGTTTCCTGTGAAGGTAGAAGAGTTAAGCTAATCTTTGCTGTACATAAAGAAGTTTATAACTGGGAAATGCCCTCTGGAGTGTTGCTCTGCCTGCTTTGTTCTTGAAAAACTGTAACTTCTTCAGGGATTCTGTAAGCCTCTGATTTAAATCCTGGATTTTCATTGTAAGTGAGGGATGACCAAAACAAGAAATAGGTGAAGCTTTGGAGAAACTCAAACCTAGATTTGTGGAAGCAAATTCTGCTTTGTTCTGTGCATAATTCCTGCTGACCTGCCCCAGGATTTATGCCCATGTGAAACGGGGGGTAGAATTGGAGCTCTGAAGTTTTTGAGGTTTTCCTCTATTTCCATGAGCCTTTCTTGTGTTCAGCCCACCTTAGAGCCAAGCCTGAAATGTCAGGGGTTGTTTTTTTTTGGGGGAGTTTTTTTGGATCACATTTTAAAAGGTGACTCATTGTGAATGCTTTTATTGTCTGTTGGGCTGGGAAGGACAGATAATGGAGTTTTGATAACAAAATATCAGAAAATAGAAGGGATCTCATTATTGCAGGAGTTGAAAAGTTAACATATTTATTAAAGTTCTGACAATTGTGGCAGTCCTCCTCGCCAGTAAATGTCAGTGCATTATAAACCTCCAGAGCTTCCTCCTTGTTTCTCAGACTCCTGTCAATCACTGCAATTATCACATAAATCAAAAGTCACAACATAAACTTTCTTTACTTCCCCGCTGCATCATTTTCAAGCTTACCATATGATGGAAGCTGTGATTTGTTTTTCTGGGCTATTTGACAGCTGCCTGCTATGAATAGCGGGTTTTTGGGAAGCGCTGCCTTTGAAGGCTGCCCGCTGCCTGAATGCCCCTGGCCTGGCTTTGCTGCCCTCACTGCACCTGGGTTTTAATGAAATTCTGCAAACAGGGCTGTGCACAATCTTACATAACCGACCCAAAAGGGGAGCTGTAAAAAGGGAAAAATGTGCATGAAGGGGAGAAGTTATACGGCGAAAGCTTGGGAGAAGTTATGTGATGAAATCTTAAGAGAAGGGGGAAGAAGTTTAATGTGAAGGCAAGCAGGTGAATTTGGGAAAAAGGTTGGACATCGTGGAATGGGAGATGTTTCTCTCTGTGCATCCTGGGTACCTGAGGCTGTTTTAATGACAAATCTATTGGGCACCATGCTCTGGTTGCATTTTCTATTCCACATGCAAAATGCCAGACCAGAGCTCTGCTTTTCTTTGCTGCTTTTGCAGTTGCATGTTCCAAAAGAAATCATTTTGCAGCTGATTTGGGATGCTAAAAACAAAAGACACTGGGGCTTCCCCAGCGGTTTCCAGTTGTGGCAACAGATCAGGCTCCGAGGTCTCCATCACAGAGTATTCCCACTGAACAGACTACGAGTTTGGGTTTTAATTTCTTCTCCCCCCTCACTTTTAAACTGCTTTTTGTTCCTGTGCTGAATAATGCATCTAGAAATGTGAAACAAATGGGTTGCAGTAGTTGAGTTTTTAAATTCCTGGTGGTGCACAACTGGAGTCAATGGGGACTCACTGCTTATCTCACCGAGTACAGGATCAAACCCTGAAGGAGGCTGTTGCTGCTGAAACAATCCCATGTGCTGTATCTGTTTTTCACAGGTACATATATATATATATATATGTATTTATATATATTTATACAGCCTAGCAGACACTTAGCTGTGTTAATGGCTTTTCTGTTGTTTAATACAATCTGTGCCATTAACTCTCAGATTTAATTCTTTTCAGTTCTTTGTTCAGGATTTCTAAGCTTTAAAATAAAACAACATTCAGGACAGTAATTAACAAGTCGTTAAGTTACTGTTTCATTTTAGTGTTTGTTTAGGATAAGAAAGGTTTTATGCTTTTCATAAATTGGTTTCTCAGGAAATGAGTCCTTCAGTGCTATTCTGGCAAAATCCAAAAGGGAAGGATATCTTGAACGGGCACTGCATTCTTCTGTTCCGACCTCTGGCTATATTTGTATCCAGAAAGGACATGATGGTCAGAGTAGTTCTGAATTATAAATTACCTGAATAAAGGCTTAACAGACAAATCCTGTCCATGCTTGGGTCTCTCAGGAACTCAGGGGTGTGGAGTTCCTTAAAGCAATTTCCTCCTTTGTCTTCATGTAAAGTTTATTTCAGTCTGGCTGCGGGTAAATAATGAAGAGATGGGGATTTTTTTGTTGTGTTGGTTGTTCTTTTTTTAATTTCAAATTTATGTATCTTATCTCCCAAATTTAAATGCATGTAATAAGGCCTAATTTTCATGTAACAGTCAAAGTGATTAATTATTTGATTATGTGTACAACTTGATTAAGGAAAGATGATTCCTTTCATCACGAATGTGAATTATAAAAACCTTTCTCCAAAGACTGTAATGCCTTTTCCAAAAACAGCTAGTCTGAGTAGCATATCTGTTGTTGTTTTCTGGCTTTCTCCTTTTATAGGAATTGAATCATGTTTTGGGCAGTGTTCTGGAAGTCAATCTTTTCCTGTTAGCAGGCAAATCTATGGCAATATCTCAGATTTCTCATGATTGAGGCATCCAACATCTTATTCTGGGCTATGTGGATGGTCCCCTTGCTTCTTACAGTATGGCAGCCTTTCAACTTCTGCTTTTATTATTTTGAATTTTCCCTGGGTTTTTTTGGGTTTAAGCATAATGTACCACAACATAAGTTTGTGTGCACAATAAGTAGCTATCAAAATGCAGATCACTAGAATATTAACTATATTCTGTGTCTAAAATAAATAACTGCTGTAGCTAAAATAAATAATACACATCAATAGCGAGTTATTTTGTCAACATCTTGTACCTTTTGAAGCGTAATCTTCAGTGAATTGTCTTTGTCGATGTACCCAGCAGCCGGAGTTGCTGCTTTGTCATTCACCTGCAAAATAAAATCGAACAGGACTGACAGCTTTTCATGTCCAGTCAGTGGCAATTAACTTAAACCTTTTACTGACAACTACTTGGTCAAAACCACTCTTTTAATACGAGTTCAGTTTGTACAAATCAGGAAAATCATGAGTGAAGGCTTGGACTTGGTAACGACAAACTGAGGTAATTCACACACCGGGTGACACAGCCTGAGCTGTGCTGGCGTTCCGGGTGACAGGCAATGATAGGCCACGGTCGGGATGTGACTGTGGTAAAATATGGTTTGATACCGGCACAGCGAGACTGATGAGCTGTAATTAATTAGTGCCACCTGAATGCCAGTCCTGTGTCAGAGCAGAGCTGGCCAGGAGCAGGTTCCTCCTGGCGTGTTTGCCAGCTCCTCGTGCCCAGCCTCGCCCATGCCTTTCAGTGGCTCCCCAGAGCAGCGTTGTCCTGGTCCCTGGGATTTCCAGCATTGGAACTGCAAATTGTGTTGGTGTTTTCCTCACAGAACCCGTTCCTGCCAGCCTGGTCACTCTTGTGAGACGAGGAAGGTGCCACGGGCAGGTGCCCAGGCCATTGCTGTGCCTGGTGTGTCTGTTCTCAGCCAGGAATGCAAACAGAGCCGTTGGCCACTGCCGAGCTCACCCTGGCCTTTAAAGGGTTGGCCTCTCTGTGTCTGATGGGAGACTTTGCTGATTTTTAGAATAAAAGTTAGAATCAACTCCCATTTCAGGCAGAATGCCTTTCCTGTAAGTTTGTGCCAGTTTGTATTTTCTTGCTGTGGGGAGAAATTCATGCAGTGACTCCAACCCACCAGCCAGTTACAGGAACATGGATTTT
>VYZT01021101.1:6411-20956 GCA_013400735.1 Pomatostomus ruficeps
TATAGATGTATTCGTATATATTTATATGTGGATAGATATGATTTTCTGTATTTGCATATGATATACTAATTTTTATATATTTATATATTATATATTCATATGTTTTATATACATTTTTATATGTATTTATATATTTTTTTTATACATATATATAAAAGGTAGCAAAGTACCCACTTGCGCAGAGCCTGCTGGAGGAGGCGGGAATATCCACGGGGACACTGCCGAGGCCATTCCTTAACATCTCTCTTAATGACCCGCAAAAGGCACCAGCAGCCCGTTAATGACCTGGCAGGGAAGATAAGCAGCTTGTCGCTGGAATTCCCGCAGAAATTCCCGCCGCTATCCCGGCGTGCGGGGCCGGCCGTCCTTCCCCGGGCAGCGAGACATGAAAGCGGCCTGAACAGCTCGAAAGGAGCGCAGGAAGAGCCGTGATTTTGGTTAGCGGGGGGGAAAAAAAATAAATCTAATCGGGTCTATCTGGGGCGAGCGATTAAAAAGTTGTTGGAGCGGGAGAGCGGCAGCGGCACCTCGGGAAAATCCGCGGGGTTTAATATGCAGCTATGCCGGAGCTCTCCTCATCCACCTCTCCCAGGGAAAACACAAAGTGCATTTTCAGGTCAGCGAGCCGGAGAAAGAAGAAGAAGCCCCAAAAAGGAGCAGAAGCTGCAGGAATGCCGTGTAAGCCGAGATTTTCAAACACATGGGTCTGTTTTCTTTGGAGCGGCAGCGGCCGAGGGGAAGTCGCAACTGCAGACAAAGCTCCCGCAGGGTTTGAACACCAAAGGAAAAGCGGTGGAGGGTGGCAGAGGAGCGGGAGGTGACCTGGGGCTGTGTCCTGTCCCAGGGGAAGTGCCAGGAGCCCGAGGCTGTGCCGGGACACGCGGATGCCGATGGATGCGCCTGAGGCATCGCCGCTCCCGGGGCTGTTCCCTCGCCTGCCGTGGCCTCCATTCCTTGGTTGAGATGGAAAATCCAAGTGTTGCTGTCCCCAGGATCAGATCTGCTGTCCCCAGGGTCAGACCTGCCATTCCCAGTGCCGGATCTTCCATTCCCAGTGCCACACCTGCCATCCTCAGGGCCAGACCTACCATTCCCAGATCAGACCTTTCATCCCCAGGACCGGACATTTCATCCCTTGGATGAGACCTTTCCCTTTCCAGTGTCACAATTTCCATCCTCGCTGTCACAACTCCCATCCCCAGGGTCAAACCCACGATCCCCGGTGCCAGACCTGCCATTCCCAGGATCTCAACTTCCATGCCAAATGTCAGACCTGATCCCCGGTGCTGGACCTTCCATCCCCAGCATCAGACTTTCCATCTCCAATGTCCCACCTGCCATTCCCAGCGTCACACCCATCCTTAAGGTCAGACCTGCCATTCCCAGTGCCAGATCTTCCATCCCCAGGATCAGACTTTCCATCTCCAAGGTCAGACCTGCCATTCCCAGTGCCAGATCTTCCATCCCCAGGATCAGACTTTCCATCTCCAAGGTCAGACCTGCCATTCCCAGCGTCACACCCATCCTTAAGGTCAGACCTGCCATTCCCAGTGCCAGATCTTCCATCCCCAGGATCAGACTTTCCATCTCCAAGGTCAGACCTGCCATTCCCAGTATCTGACCTTCCATCCTTAGGGTCAGACGTGCCATTTCCAGAATGAGACTTTCCATCCCCAATGTCCCACCTGCCATTCCTGGTGTCACACCTGCCTTCTCCAGTGTCCCATCTTCCATCCCACGGGTCACACCTGACCCCCAGTGCCAGACCTTCCATCCCCAGTGCCAGAGCTGATTCCCAGTGTCACACCTGCCGTCCCCAGTGTCCCAAGTGCCACCCCCAGGACCAGAGCCCATATCTCGGCAGGACAGCAGGTTCCTGCCAGCCGGCAGCAGGAGTTTGGGGAATGCTGTGAGCGGCCACACGGGCACGGTGCTGCTGCAGGAGGGACCTGGAGGGACAGGGGTTGGATGGGTTGAGCTGCTCTCCCAGCTCCCGAGCTGCGGGTACCCCCGGGGCAGGGTCCCGCGGAGCTCCCGGCACGTCCCCACCCGCGTGCCCCGAACCAGCCGGTGATCTCACGTGAATGAGCTCAGAGCTGGCTGCGTCCTGCCAGGATTTACATGGGAGGCTCCAGAGAGTCTGTGTGTACTCACAAGCCTCCCGCCGAGAGCCACAGCTCTCCCCGAGGGGAGGAGGAGCGGGGCTCCCTTTCCTGCTTCCCCACCCTGCCCTGCCAGCTCCGGCTCCTGGCAGCCGGCCTGCTCCGGGCTGCCCACGCTGCTTCCCGGGCGGCTGCGGGAGCCGGGACAGGGAGATCCAGAGCCCTGGACCCCTCCCTGCTGCAGTCCTGTGCCCCTGCACCCTGCGCTCCTGCTCTCCTGCAGTCCTGTGTCCTGCAGTCCTGAATTCCTGTGCCCCTGAATCCACGTGGCTCTGCATCCCTACATTTCTGCATCCCTGCATCCTCACAGTCCTGCACTCTTGTACCCTTGGAATCCTGGATCCCTGTGTCACTGCATTCCTGCATCCACGTGCCCCTGAATCCCTGCATTTCTGTGCCCCTGAATCCCTTCATCCCTGCATCCCTGCATCCAGTCTCCCCTCTAATCCCCCATATCCCCACACCCTGCACATCTGTGCCCTTGCACTCGAACTTCCCATCATCCCTGGGCCCCTGGAGCCCTGTGCCCTTGCGTCCCTGCCTCCCAGAATCCCATCATCTCCTGCATCCCCACACCCTGCACCCCTACATTCCCTATCATCCTGCTCCCTTACACTGGCACATCCCAGTGTCCCAATACCACTGCATCCGTGAATCCCTGCACCCCACATCCCATTCCGACCTCCCCAGAACGCAGGAGGGGATCCCAGCCTCNTTGGGGGTGCCTGTCCCTGGGGCTGGAATGGGGGGGGGGGGGGGTGGCAAGGGGGGGAAAAAAGCAGATTTTTTTTTTTTTTTTTTTTTACTTGCTGCCAGGAACCACAAAAATGCCTTTTAAAGCCTCCCTCCCTCGCCCGAACAGGCTCGTCGGGAGCAGAGCAGAGCTCATGGAAAGAGGCGAGATAGAGAGATAGAGACTCAGAGGAAGGAGGTGAGGGGCAAAGACATGGGAAGGAGACAGACAAACACACACGGAGCAATTTGCATGGTTTATGAGTCTTTGATTCCAGCCTATTTACGACCTGGGCGCTCACACCCCGGTGGGAAGTTGGGAGATTACTGTACTTACCCTCGAGTTCGCTTCACATCTTTATCGAGGGATCTCTCTCGCCTCCAGCCAGACTTTAACGAGCTGCAGCTACAGCAGCGACCGGCCCCGTGCGGCCGAGCCCCTTCCCGCCTGCTCCCGCTGTCGTTCCCGGCTCCGGGTCCATTCCCGGCTCCACAGGGACACCCCCGAGAGCCCGGGGACACCCTGGTGATGCAAGGGACACCCCTGAGAGCCCGGGGTCACCCTGGTGATGCAAGGGACACCCCTGAGAGCCCGGGGTCACCATGGTGATGCAAGGGACACCCCCGAGAGCCCGGGGACACCCTGGTGATGCAAGGGACACCCCAGAGAGCAAAGGGACACCCCCGAGAGTCCAGGGACACCCCGGTGATACAAGGGACACCTCTGTGGGCCAAGGGACACCTCTGAGACCCAAGGGACATCCCTGCCCTGCTGGTTTTTTCCCAAATTCAGACACTGGCAAAAGCATTTCTGGGATCAGACCAGGCAGTTTTGATTTGACACAAAGAGATCCCGAGCCCAGAGAATTTGGTTCCAGAGGTGCAGGAGCTCCTGCCCTGCCAGCATCCCATTCTCTCATTTCCTTCTCATTTTCCATCCCGTTCTTCTCTCCCCCCTTTTTTTTCTTTTTTTTTTTTTTTTTTTTTTTTTTTTTTTTTCCATTTTCCTCCTCTTTGAGCCATTTTCCTCCTGCATTTCCACCAAAAAAACCTGAGTTCCAGGGAAAGGGGATGGCTGGCGGGATAATTGGACACAGTGCAGAGAAACACGTGACCCATGGCTCTTTGTTCCTTTGGTGTTTGAAATCCCAACATCCAGCTCTGGAGCAACTTCTAGAAACCTCGCTGGGGGAAAGGTCTTTTCTGCCGAGAAAAGATGAGGGAATTTGGGGCAAATTCCAAGCCCTGGGTGAATCCTTCATCCCACCAAGAGCCCCGGCTGATGTTGGGTTCCTCGGCACCCTCTTCCCACTTCCTGCCATGATCCCAGTTGGCTCCGTGGGGACACGAGTCCCTCTCCTAACGCCCTTTCCAGGGTTTTTTTGGGATGAATCCTGTGATCTGCCTCCATCACTGAGGGCAAACCCGGGATTCATCTCCCATTCCCTGACCCCTGAGCACGCCAAGGGCTGATCAAGGGAAGTTTTCCCGCCGTGTTCTGGCTCCGTTTCGCTGTTGGATTTCCCCCGTGTGCCCGGGATTATTTTTTTCACTCGGAGTTCGACACCCACACGTGCGGGGCGGTGCCAGGAGGGGCAGGGGCAGCTCTCCCTGCCTGGCAGGGGGGTCGTGCCCAGGCTGGAGCCTCGGGAGCCGCTCCCTCCCTTGGCTGCGACCCCCGGGACCGTTTCCATTCCATAATTGGGCAAATCTTTTCCCTATCAGATCTCAGCGCAAGTGTCTGCAAGCCTTCCCCGAGTCATAAGGAATATTCAAGGAAAACCTGGTGCTTTTTTCTCATCTCCTTTTTGCCAGGAACCCGGTTTTTTTGGGATAGCGGCTGGAACACAGGCACGGGCAGCTCCCGCATGACTATTCATGGGCAATCTTCGGGGATTTGCTTAAACTCAAAGCAGATCTGGAGGAAAAATAGGAAACCTGGAAGCCTTTGCCGACGACTCCTCGCGGTAACTCCGCTCGGCACCGCGGGAAGCTTCTGCGCTCCCTCCTCCTTCGGCTTGTTTTTATTGAGGTGTTTTTTTCTTCCTCCCCCTGACGTTATTTAAATCTTGTTCTTTAATAAGCCTACAACTAAAAGCAATTAAGGAGCTCAGTGAGCAGCATCCATTTCAGCGCTGCCTCCAAGGCATGTCCAGCCCCGATAAGCACTGCCTGGAGGCACGGGGAGCATCGGGAGAGCATCGGGAGAGCATCGGGAGCCCGATGGATGCTCGGGTGTGTGAAACCTCCCACTGTTGCCCCCATCCCGAGCCATCCCATCCTTCCAGGTGCTCCCGAGCCTTTTCCTAGGAGGGTGGATGGTTTGGGGGCCCTGCCCGCTCGCCCCTTCACCTGAAGGTGTTGCTGCACTGATAAACGACGCTTAAAATAAAGTAAGGAGAGAAAACACACGTTCCCCTTTTCCGGGAGCAGCGGATCAAAGCGGTTCTGAGGCAGACAATAATTCCTGGCGGTAACCACCCACAGGAGATAGGGGGATGGAGAGGGGTCCTCGGACAGATGGGCTCAGGAATGCAGGTGACACAGGGAGGACTTTGGCCATTGAAAGGGACATCGAGCGTTGCCATCGGGGTGGCCCAAACCAAACCCATGCTGTCCAGCAGTCCCCTGCCCTGTCCTGCCCCTGTCAAAGCCTCGGCACCTCTGTGGGCAGCAGCCACGGTCACGGCCAGCACCCACACGCCCTCAGCAGCCCACGGAAAGCCCTTCCAGCCAAAACTCCTTCCCATCCTCCCTGACAAAGGGCTCCTGCTTCCAGCTGAGGAGCAGCAAACGCGGAGGCAGGCGCGGGAACCTCTTCCCACAGCATTTTAATGAAGAAAACGCCCACGGAGATGCAAACGCGGCCGCAGCTCGCTGCCTGCCCATCCTCCTTCCACCTGGGCCCGTCCTCTTTCCATCCTTCCAGCTGGGATCGTGCAGGGGAGCGATGAACCATCGCTGCCTCCACCCCGGTATCCCGGGATGGACTGGCCGGGAAGGGCATCCTAAATCCCGCGGCGTGGGATGCTCAGGGAGCAGGGCACTGCAAGGGTGGCAGCGGGCATGGCCCGGAGGGGAACGGGCAGCAGCACCCAGGAAGAGGGGAGGGAATCTACGTTAATTAGCAGGAGGTAATTTTACCCTTATCCTCTAATCCCCCAGGAGGTAAATGGCAAAGAGGGGCAGGTTTGGTCCATCAGGGTGAGAACAGAGAGAGACCAGGCTCGGAGGGCAACGCATCCTTAATTTCCAGGGCAGTCCTTGGTCGGGATAAGCCAATGCCGAGATTCTGGCAACAGGGCTGGACATGCCTGGCAGGACCAGCCCGTGGCTGGAGCCTCTGAGGCCCCAGTGAGCCCCAAACCTCCCCAGACCTGGGCTAAGTAGGGAGGGGGGAATTCTGCCCTGCTCAGGTGAGACCCCACCTGCAGAGCTGCCCCAGCCCTGGGGCCAACAGCAGGAGGATGCGGAGAGGCTGGAGAGGGTCCAGAGGAGGCCACAGAGATTCTCCAAGGGCTGGAGTTCCTCTGGAGCCAGGCTGGGGGAGCTGGGGGGGCCCACATGGAGAAGGGAAGGCTCCAGGGAGACCTCAGAGCCCCTAAAGGTTGCCCAGAGAAGCTGTGGCTGCCCCTGGATCCCTGGAAGTGTCCCAGGCCAGGCTGGACGGGGCTTGGAGCACCCTGGGATAGTGGAAGGTGTCCCTGCCCATGGATGGGGTTGGGACAAGATGGAATTTGAGGTGACTTCCAACCCAGACCATGCTGTGATTCCATGATAACTTCCTGTGTGGCTCCAGCTCCTGAGGACTCCGAGATGGAGACCAGATTGGAAGGACTGTAAACAGGAGGTGGGGAAGGTGCTGCCTCTGATCCCTGGGAACCACGGGCATCTTCCCACACCTCCCTTGGCCTGGGAGCCCAGCACAGCTCACCCCACCACCCTCCAGACGGGCACATCAGACCTGCCCCCAAATCCAGCCAGCAGCTCCAAGTATTGTCCATAAAATTAAACTTAAAAAGAACCCCGGAATGATTTATTGAAACACTCCCATTTTCACTGGAAACACAAAGGAACGATCCTCCCAGAAATGTGGTTTGCAGCTGGGAATTTTTTGACTAAAAGTACGAAATGTGTGCGAATGAGAGACAGTTTTGGGGGGAAAAAACAAAAATGCAAGTTGAGAGCCCAGACATCTGTTGGAAAACCATTCCCGAAGTTTGGAAAGGCACTACCAGCAAACCCCACAAAGGCTGTGAGCAGAGGGAAGGGCCATGAGCGAGTCAAGCCTTCCCAGGTGGACACGGGTGCAGCATCCTCAGGACGGGCATCATCTCCCCGTTGGAATTTTTGGGTTTTCATGGAAAAGCCGGGCTGTGGGAGCGCTGCCCTGGGACTCCCGGCGGAGCAGCCCAGACGGGTGAGGCTCGTGCCTGTCAAAACATTTCAGAATAATCGTCATAAAGCACGGCCAGATCAAAACAAGTTAAAACGGAGCCGCCAAGGTCTGGTCACCTCATAAACCACAGATAAAGCCAGCAAGGCCTCGCCAGAGCAGGTTTGATCTTCCTCCCTTCCTGTATCTCTTCCATAAACATTTTGGGGAGCCGCAGGAGAGGAGTCTTATTGATGAAGTCCGAACACTAACATCCTATGGGTGCTGGGAATTATCCCACGCCTCACCCTCGCTGGCCGGGGCAGCGCCAACCCCGGCGGATGCTGCCAGCCCTGCGGAGCCCGCCCCGAGGACCCCTCTGTTTACTTTAAACCAATTCCCATCAAACTCCTCACTCAAAAAGGGAGAAAAATTGGATCCAAAGAGCCCCTTTGGCCACCCCCCTGCTCCCGGCTGTCCGACCTCGGCGGGTGTTGGCCGAAGAAGCCGGGACCATCAGCAGCACCTCAGGGGGTTTCATCAAGCCCAAGGAGCTTTTCCCAAATCCTTCTTTACCTTCTGCTGTTCCTGGGCTGCTGCACTGAGGTGCTGAAGCGTGTCCAGGGATGGGAATGGAGCTGGGGAAGGGTCTGGAGCACCAGGAGCGGCTGAGGGAGCTGGGAAAGGGGCTCAGCCTGGAGCAAAGGAGGCTCAGGGGGCCCTTCTGGCTCTGCACAACTCCCTGACAGGAGGGGACAGCCGGGGGGTCGGGCTCTGCTCCCAGGGAACAGGGACAGGAGGAGAGGGAACGGCCTCAGGCTGGGCCGGGGCAGGTTTAGTTGGATATCAGGGATAATTTCTCATGGAAAGGGTTGTCCAGCCCTGGCACAGGGGTGGAGTCTCCATCCCCAGAAGAATTTAGAAGCCATGTGAGTGTGGCACTTGGGGACATGGTCAGTGGTGGCCTTGGCAGTGCCGGGGAAGGGTTGGACTCCGCTGTCCCAGAGGGCTTCTAAGGATCATCCCTCCCGCACCAGCAGCTGGAGAATCATCCATGAATTTCCAGGTCATTCAGCTCATGCCCTGCTTGGGATAGAGACCTGCCAGGTCTCCAGCTGCTGGTGCTCCAGGAGAAAAGTGGGATGAGCACCGAGCCCTGGTAGTCCTGGGGCTGGTCTGTCCACACCGGCCGTGCTGTAACATGAGCTTAATTAGAGTAATTGAGCCCTTGGACGAGGCTTGGAGCAGAGAAGCTGCAATATTTGGGGTTTCTGAAAGGTCTCTGCAAGGTCACTCAGCTGGGGCTGGTGAGGCAAGAGCAGCCCGGGGATAAATGGGAATGTTAATCCCTGGTTAAGGAGGGCAGGATTTGGGGAACAGCCTGTTTGTGCAGCAGAGAGGACTTTCCACAGGGTCCCATGGGAGTTTGGCCAGAAACCGCCTCTGGTGCCCCCTAAAATGATCCAGGAGAGGGGAAGAGCACAGCCAAGCGCTTCGGAGCGGCTCCAAATTACTCCTGGCACTGAGGAATTGCAGGGGAACGGAATGATCGCTTGGAACAGAGCAATAAAATGGCAGATGAACTTCCCTGCTCATAATTGCAGCGTAATGAACACGAAAAGCCTTTCCCCCCATCCGGACACGCACGGCGGCTCCGTATCAGCAATTACTGGGATTTAACGAGATCTTGGAGACGCTGCCGAGCCCCTTTGAAGGCCTCCTTTCAATGATTAGCAAGAGTCAAAAAAGGCAAGTGGAATATTAAGAACTCTTGGAGCCAGGAAAGAGAGCAAAAGAGGAAATGTCCTTTTTTCCCTTCATCTGTTGCCGCTCGGCTCCGACAGATCCGCGCCAGGGAACGAGGAGATGGTGGGGGAAAGCATCACGTTGATCCAGGGTTTGGGATAACACCTGCATGGGGAGAGTTAAAATGGGTCAGGGAAAAGGGGGTGAAGAGACAAATAAATTATAGAGTTTGGAATGGGAAAATTGACAGTGCGATCCTTGGATAATGGATTTGATGCTTTACACACCAAGGGGCTCCATGGACCTGTGGGAATTGTCACCAGTGGAGACCTCTCACCACCCTGAGATCGGCTCTGCAGGGCCAGCTCTGCATCCATGAGAAAAACAGGATCAGCTCCAGGCAAGTCCTGCCAGACTCAGGCTGGAAAAGAAAGAGGATCAGGGTGGGTACCACGTTTGAGGCCTTCACCTGGAATCTCCCAGGAAATTTCTGGAGCTTTCTTGGGATCCGTAACACACCAGTTCCTGGTGGGTTTTGTCCTGTGAATTTGGGGAGGGTGTGTTCCTCTTAAACCCTTCATCCTCTCTCGCAACGCCAAAGCTTCCTAGGAATTTCCTATGACTTGTGTCCAGAACATTTCCAGGAATGTTCAAGGGCTTCACAATACTTCTCCAATCTGAAAAATTTCAAGGAATGCCCTAGAGCTTCCCTGACTTTCCTCCACCTAGAAATTTCCCCAGAATTTCCCATTTTTCCTGTGAGTTTTCTCTCCTTTGGAAGTTTTATGACGTTTCCTTATTGGCAACCTGTCTAGGAGCATCCCAGTGAATTCCAAGACTCCCACAAGGGCTCTCAAGAAATTCCTCCGTCTAGGACATCGGTATGAAATTCTCCAAATACTTTTGAGAAACTTCTCCATTCAGGAAACCTCGGCCAAGGACTTCTCTCAGACTCCTCCACCATTTCCTAAAAATTCCTCAGATGAGGAATTCTAGGAATTTTCCTGGTGATTTAAAAAAATTTTCATTGTGCTTTGCAGGACTTTTTCCTTCGTGCATCGTGATGCTTCAAGGAATTTCCCGAATGATTTTATTTTAGGAATTCAGCCCTGTTTTGTGGGACTTTTCCCAAGTGCTCTAATTTTTGCAGTGTGTCCATGGAACACCGACCTCTCCGGGCAGCCCAAGTCGGGATGGAGGAAGGGAAATCTCCCTTTGCCGTGTCACACCCTGGAGCCATCCCGATGGAGAGTGGAGGTGCAGCATCCCAGGATGTGGCTGGGCGGGAGCAGAGTCGCTCCGTGGATGTCGGGGCAACCCCACCAGTTCTGTGGGAATTGTGCTGGTGGCAGAGCTGGGAAGGAGCAGGAGAAGCTTCTCTGCCGCATCCAAACTTCTCCTGGCAAGGAGGATCCACCCTCACCAGTGCTGAGCAGGATCATGGGCCAGACGGGGCTCTCCTGGGGTCTCTCTGCACGTCCCTGGAGGCTGTGCCAAAGTGTGCATCCCATTCCAAGCTCCCTGCTGGATCCAAGGATCTGTCACTGCCACGCCAAGAGCAGGATCGGGATGCGATCCGCGCTTCCGGCCCTTCCCTCATCCATCGCCGCCAGCCAGCAGGGAACACACGGTCTGCAGGCTCAGGGCGTGGCGGCTGACACAGCCACATGTGGCCAGATGTGAGGAGAGAGGGAAAGGCAAAGCTGGGAGCGAGGCAGGATAAACCCCGGATTGCTGCGGGATATCTCCAGGCACGCCGGCAGCTCCTGCTGCTCCTACTGCTCCTTCTGCCGCCAGGCTGGCCACCAGGGTCAGCTGAGGTCCCTGAAGGCGCCCAGGGCTCCTAAACCTCTTGGGTGCTCTGGAAACTGAGTTCCTGCTTCAAAGAACTCCAAGAACCACCAAAGCAAGCCTTGCACTGGGGGCTCCAGAAGGAGCATCTGGAAGTGTCCAAGGCCAGGCTGGATGGGGCTCGGAGCAACCTGGAATAGGGGAAGGTGTCCCTGCCCATGGCCGGGGTTTGAAATGAGATCATTTTTAAGGTTCCTCCCAACCCAAACCATTCTGCCACTCCATGATCTCCCAGGGAATCCTCAGGCTGCTGGGGGCTCCCAATTTTCCTGACATCCACCTTGGTGTGGGTGATCCATGGAAAGGAGGAATGGGGCCTGCTGAGGGGGCAACCCCCCCTGAACAGAGCTGTGGTTTCCCCGGGTGCCCCTTTGTGGGGGAGAAGCGGTGGTGGAAGCAGGGGCTGCACCCCCAGCAGAGCCTCGGGGAGCCCCCGGGACACTCCCTGCCCGGGCTGACTCAGGCGGGTGGGGTGGACACTCCTGCTCGGCAAACACCGTGTGAAACGCAGCAGCCCAGGCCCTGTTTGCTCTGTTTATCTCCTGACATTATCGGTTTCCTACCTGTCCGTGGGCTGCTGGCGACTGTCACCGTGGCTGTGGCCCTGTTGACTTTGGCACAGGGGAGGAGAGCCCCGGCCAAGCTGGGCAGCAGCGTCTGGAGAGGAAGGACTGGGAGAATCCAGGGCAGGGAGAGTCGGGGTTGCTGGGCTGTGGGGAGAGCACCTGGGCATGAGCAAGGAGCAAGATGTGGAAATCGGTCCTGGAAATTGGTCCTGCAGCTCCATCCTGCAGGAATTTGGGGGGCAATGACCCTGGAGCACAAGCAGGACCAAGGGCTGGGGGAGCAGGAAGGGCCTCTCCTCCTGCTCCGGGGGAATTCTGCAGTCAAGGGGGTCACAGCGATCCCAAAAGGGCGGGTGGGTCACATATGGAGTTTTCTCTGGGTAAAGCAGCCTCAGTGCCCACCTCCCTCCTCCTCCTCCTTCTCTGCTGCCTCTGGACCTGCACTCTGGGCTCTCTGAAATGTCCTGGATCGCAAAATAGCCCAAAAGTTCCCCAAATCAGCACCAGCTCTCTGATCCCACAGAAGAGCCACTCTCCTGCACTCCAGCTGTCACCTGACACAGGGACACGGGTGAGGGGTGACAGAGGGACAGGGTCAGGCAGAGGGACAATCCTGGAGGCACCCAATTGTGTAAGAGGCGGCTTAGAGAGGAACTGGAGGATTTGGATCCTGTTTCGTGCTTAATTCCCTGATATCTGATCCCTGGGGAGGAAGAGAGGATTCTTCTGCCCCCGTCAGAGGGGACTTAGGAATGGCCACGAAGAAAAGCTTCTGAAGCACCGTGTGAGCACTCTGAGCCATTCCCGACTCTGTGGGCGATGCCTCGGGCTGTGGGTGCAGGATGAGGGGGAATCCCAGGACTGTGCGTGGTCCCAGAGCTGCCTGGGTGACCAGGGACAGTGGGGACAGCTCCTGGTGGCCTCCCAGCCCCTCTGCTGCGAGGAAGCACCGGCCCTTTAGGAAGGGGATTTCTAACAAAGCCGAGATCACGTTGCTGTTTGACTTAATCTCAGGCCATTCTGTCTCCAAATCCCTCCTAATTCCTCGCTGATATTAATTACAGCCTATCTGACCCAGGCCTGGGGAATGGTAGCTGTTCCCGACATCTCAAGCCGAGTGCTTCCCCGGGATCCTGTTCGCAGCCAGCAGCCCCTGAGCCAAATAATCCCTGGCCTAATGCGCCGACTTAAATTAGATTTGGACCCTCCGTCCCTGCTCCGCCGCTTTCTGCTCGTTCCCCGCAGCTGCAGCGCAGACAAAACAGGAGGGGTTTGGAGGGAGGAGTTGGCTCTCTCCTCCAGCGCTCTTGGATTGCAGGATTTGGGCTTTGCCGGGGCCACCTCTCCCCGGAACAGCCACTTGCTGCCTGCAGGGGAGCGTGGTGTCACCAGCTCCGGTGTCACTGCTGTCACCCCGGTGGCTTGGTCCCGGCTGCTGGGCTGGGGATGCTGCGGCCAGGACACGGAGTAAAGTCAAGGTTCTGTGCTGACCTTAGAGCTGGAAACGGCTTTAATGGAGTCACGGATCCAAGGGAGAGACAGGAGCACTTGCTCGGCCTCTCCACAAACAGCCCGTGCCCCATGAGCCCTGCCTGAGAGGCTGGAGAGCATCCCACATGGACAGGGGAGCATTCCTGCCCAGAGAGCATCCCACATGGACAGGGGAGCATTCCTGCCCAGAGAGCATCCCACATGGACAGGGGAGCATTCCTGCCCAGAGAGCATCCCACATGGACAGGGGAGCATTCCTGCCCAGAGAGCATCCCACATGGACAGGGGAGCATTCCTGCCCAGAGAGCATCCCACATGGACAGGGGAGCATTCCTGCCCAGAGAGCATCCCACATGGACAGGGGAGAATTCCTGCCAGGAGAGCATCTCACACAGACAGGGGATCATTCCTGACAGGAGAGCATCCCCCATGGACAGGGGAAAATTCCTGACAGGAGAGCATCTCATATGGACAGGGGAGCATTCCTGCCCAGAGAGCATCCCACATGGACAGGGGAGAATTCCTGACCGGAGAGCACCCCACACGTTCAGCAGAGCATCCCACACAGGCAGGCCCCAGCAGGGAAGCTCTCCTGGCTGCTCCATGGCTCCTGTCACAGGGAGCGCTGGGAATCCCTCACGGCACGAGTGACACCCGGCTGGTCCAAGCCCCGCTCCGGGCTGGGGGACCCGGGGCTGTCCCACCCCCCCCACGCCGCACACCCGGACACGCCGCCCGATCCCCGCAGGTGGGATGAGCCGAGCAGGGGCTGTTATTCCAGAGCCACTTCCCAGAGCAAAGCCGGAGCCCCCGGGCAGTGCCCTTTGGCCGCAGGCGGTGACCCGTGGGCAGCACATCGTCCGAGCCCTCCCGGGCGGTGATTGATGGCGGTCCCAGCCCCCGGAGCCGCAGACCGGCTGTGCCGTGCCCTGCTGGGCCAGGCGGCACCGAGGGGCTGCTCCGGCCGGGAATCAAAGCTTTGGGATCGCACTGGGAGCCCCAGAGCCTCCCAGTCAGGCGGGATCCACGGTGGGGTCAGCCAGGGGCTGCCTTGCCCCGCTGCTGCCCTGGGTTTGGCAGGGATTTGGGATGCTCCAGGCACCGGGGGTGCAGGCACAGCCATTCCCTGCGGCATTCCCAAGGCATCGCCAGAGGCACTGCCAGTCTGGCTCACCTTCCCATTGCCCTCCCTGCCTGCCCTGGGGCTCAGTTGTGGGGTTTTTATCTGTTCATGTTTGTGCCGCACTCTGCGGGGAAGGGCAGGCAAAGCCCCGAGGGGTAAAGGGAATCCTCTTGTTCTTAAATCCTAAATCTTCCTGGACCCAGCTGGGAGAGAGATCCCCTCAGCGGGCAGGAATCGCCGGCTGGTTGGGAGCGAGGAGCTGAGCAGAGCTGCCTCCCTCCCTTCCAGATTTTACCATAATCCAGAAGGTTCTGGACAGGTTTGGAGGACGTGTGTTCCCTGCGCCCGTCCCGACAAATTGATGGAGTCAGCAGGATGGGAAGTGTTACCGCGTACTACAAAAACATGGAATAAATCCAAGATTATCAGATTAATGGGCTCCTGATAACTGGCATGATTGGAAAGTAATAGGGAAACAGCTAAACGTGATGGCAATGGG
>VYZT01021101.1:21023-35166 GCA_013400735.1 Pomatostomus ruficeps
GGGGGCGTGTAAAACATGGAAAAGATCCAGGAATTCTGTGCCCCGTCCCCGAGCTGAGCGGGCTGGGAATGGTCTTTCCCTGCCTTCCCAGCGCTGTTCGCTGCTCCCCTCCCGGCGTGAGCTGGGGGAGAAGCCCCTTCCCCACGGGAATGTCCCGGAATTCCCCCCTTCCCTCCCCCGCGCCCGCCCAGCCCCTGATTGCTCATTAACCAGCTCTTGCACCAGAGAATAATGAGTCGTAAATCACCCTGCAATCGCCTGGACTTTAAACTCCAGCCCTCCTGGAGTGCGCGGCCATCGCGCCGGGGGAAGGGGGAGAGGCCCCCGATCATCCCAACCCAGCCCTGCTTCTCCTTGGACTTTCGCATCTCGCAGGCTCGGGTTAATCTTGGAGCAAACAGTGCGGGAGATAAGGAGCCGGCCGACCCGGCGAGCCCCTCGCCCTCCGGCGCGCACCTCACCTTTGTTTTCCCTGGCCCAGCCCCGCAGGTGTTCGCTGCCAAAGCAGCCCCAGCACCCCGGGGTGCCAAGGTCTCCTTCAGATAAGTGGGACCAGCGCCATCAGCAGCGCCCCAAACCCATCCTGTCACCCCATCAGCCCCCCGACAGCTCTGGATCCCCCTTTCCATGGCTGTGGGCTCTTTCCTGGTGTTTTTCCTCTCCACGGCATCCCAGGGTGGGGTGAAGCGTGTTCACATCCATCCCGGGAGATAAAATGACTTTCATCTCCTCCTTTTTCTCACTCTCGGTGTGAGTTCTGCCACCTCGGGCCGGTGTCACAGCCCTGGGACGCGGGGAACGCGCTCAGCCGTGATAAGGTGGTGGCACCGTGACTCAGGAAAAACGGGGAGTGAGACTGGTCAGAAAACGGCCAACACTTCTCCCACACATAAAAAAAGAGATGGGGAAAACCGTGTTTTTAGAGACTTTCACCGAAATCGGGAGGGCAGGGAATAGGACATTGTCTTTGGAGTGAAACAGGGGGAAATAAAAACTCCTCCAAACGTTCGTGTTTGAATTTTTCTCCACCCAAGATCTTCCATGGCAAAAAGGAGGTTTCAACACCAGCATCTGGCTGGCGCAAGGAGCGGTGACGGACCCGTGTCACATCCCCCTTTCCCTGTCCCCCCGGCCCTGCCGCACCCCTGGGCTCGCTCAGGAGCCCCCGCTCTCCCTTTGAACCGCTCCCTTTGAAGCTCCCTCCGCCCGTTCCCTGTGGGACACCTGAAAGCCATTACGCGGCAGATGCCGCTGGGGAGGGAGGGAGGGGGCGCTGGGGGGCGCGGGGGTGTTGGCAGCAGTGACCCGGCTTTGATCAAGACCTTTGCTGCTCCTCCCAGCCCCGCTCGCAGCCTCCCCGGGTCAGTGCACGAGGGCAGCGCTCGGCACAACCGTCCTGATCCAGAGAAAAGTGGGGAAATCCCGGCCTCCCAAAGCCGCCTCGATGCGGGGACATCCCACCCCAAAGCCAGCTCAGTGTGGGCACGTCCCATCCCTCACTAAATTCAGGGCACCACACCCCTCCTTCCCTCAGCTCTCCTCTCCTGGGACACCCCATGGGGTTTTTCCAGGACACTGCAGCCCCGGGAGCAGCCGGACAGGAGCGGTCACGCCTTTCCCAGCTGCTTCCACCAGCCCAGGAGCAAAACCCAGTCATGGAAACATCCCGCAGCTCTGCACCGAAATAACCCCAGTCCCACAGGAGCCCCCTGAGGCCAGGGCATGGCCACCCCGCCACCTCCCCCGGAGCTGTGAGGGATCTTTGCAGCCGGAGGAATCTCCGGGACACCGGGATCTCCCCCGCGGGCGGGTCCTGTCAGGAAGAGCGGTCCCTCCGAACCGTGCGGCCCCGACACACAGACTGCTCCGCTCATCGCCCGTCCCTCCCCATGCTCCGGGCTCCGGCTGAGCCGCTTCCAGACCCGGCCCGGGGCTCTGGGAGCTTCCCTGGGCGCTGGGCTGCACTGTGGTGATGGAAAAACGGGACCTGGGGCTGCACCGGTGCTGCTGAGCCGGCGGGCTGGGGAGGCAGGAGGCTGCCCAGTGCCCTGCCAGCCCTGCCAGCCTTATCTGTCCCACTTGTCCTGCCTGTCCTGCCAGCCCTGCCAGCCCTACCTGTCCTGCCTGTTCCGCCTGTCCTGCCAGCCCTGCCAGCCCTACCTGTCCTGCCTGTTCCGCCTGTCCTGCCATTCCTGCCATCCCTTCCAGCCCTGCCCACTTCCCATCCGCAGGCTCACGGCACTTGGGGGTCCCCATTCTGCCCCCCCAACCCCCCAGGCACCCTCAGGTCCCCAGAGAGGCAGATTCGGCAGTGCTGGGTTAAGGGCTGGGCTCGATGGTCTTTGGAGATCCTTTCCAACCTATGAATGATTCTAATCAGGAATGAATCCTAAAGATTCTGTGGTTTCCCGGCAGGTTCCCACGGAGCTCCCTGCCCTCATCCCCCTGGTACATCCCCCTTCCCCAGCAGCTCCAGTGGACCCGGTTCTGCATCCAGCCACGGTCCTGCAGGGATGTGCCCTCCCTTGCAGGGGACAGGGGGATGAGGGACTCCTGTCCTGCTGCCAGGGATGTCCCACAGCCCTGTGGTCACCCTGCACAGCCAAAGGTGCATCCACCAGCTCCCCAAATCTTGAACCCACCACTCCAGCCCCCGGGATGGCAAGTTCCATTAGGGATCTTCCCTTAGGAGCAGCAGTTCCCCACAGCAGCCAGGAAATGCCACCACTGCCCTTTCATGGGGCCACCACGGTCACCCAGAGCAGTCACTGCTGGGAGCTGCTCCAACTCCTTCCTCTCCCCTGCTAAAATCCCTTTTCCAGAGGAGCCTGCAGTCTTTGGGTTCACCTCTCTGTGTTTATAATGAATTTGTCCCATGATTAATCATTCCAAGAATTCCCTGCGGATCCGCTCGGCACCGGGGAGGGGACATTGTGCCTACGACTCCGAATTCCTCTGGATTAGCAATTAAGGCATCTTTTCTCACTTTCTATCCGAGGGAGAGCCCTTCTGGTAGAGCCATTACAGGTCTCGCACAGCCCCGCTCTTTGTAGGGTCGAGGTTCCCCCGGCAGGATTTGCTCCCATCTTTCACCAAGGTCTTTTTTGGGGAGCCCAAGCTCAATTAAAACCTTATTCGTTATAACTTTAGCACCTCATTACACCTCGGGGACTTTGCAATTCCTCCTTGGGAAGCCCTTGGTGCAGAATACAAAATGGGTTCAATGTTGGCTGGAAGTGAGCGAAGAGGTGCAGGTAAAATTCCCAGCTCAGGGCTCCATCCATCCCTCCCACCATTCCAGGATCCTTTGTGGATTCCTGCCACCCCATCTCATCCTCATCATCCTCCTGGATGGGCTCCTCTGCCCCCAAATCCATCCCCAGCTGCAACACTGGGCATTGAGGATGTCACATCTCAAAAAAAGCAGCCAAAAAAAGACATGGGGGAAGGGAAAAGATCTGCAAAGAGGAGCTCAGGACAACCCAAACGTGCTCCCCCAGGATTTTCCCAAGCTTTTGTTTCGGTCACGACAGTCATTTATTTTTAATATGTTTTCCTGTCATTAAGTTTAATTTCAGGATTTTTGAAACAGAAAAACATGTTCAGTAATTTGGGGAGGTTTTCTCTCTTTTTTTAGCAGTGAAAAGGGCCAGCAGTGCTGATCTGCTCTGACAAAGTTGATGAATTGGCATTTTTAACAGTCGTGTTTTTCCTTGGCCACTTCCCAGCCCGATCGCTTTGGTCTGGCAGCGGAGCCGCTCCATCCTCCCGCACTCCTGGAGAGGCTGCTGGTCCTTAGGGCCGGTGATTTCGGGATTCTCCTCAGCACTGGCAGCCCCTCACCCCCGGCATTCCCGTCACATGGACATTTCACTCCGAAGGAATCTGTCACGGAAAACCCTTCCTGTCCTCTGAGTGTCCTTCCCACCTTCCTTTCCCTTTCCTTGCCTGTGGGTTTCTCGTGCAGGCACAAATTCCCTTGCAGAGTTTCTTCCTCTGAAGTGCTGGAGGACTTTGTTCCCTGCCCTTGCCTCAGCCTTCCCTGTTTCCTGTCCTTTCTCCTGCCTTCGGGCAAGTTCGGCTCCTCAGGGCTGGAAGAAACCTTTGGAGCTCCCATTCCACAGGCTCCTGCCCTCAACCTCACCTTTCCCATTCCCACTCATATTCCTTCCCTGCTGGAAAAGTTCCAGAGCTGCGCCCGCTGCTTTCTGGCTGGGCTTAGGCTTCCCATTTCCCCCCATGGAAAAGAGCGTGGCTTTCCCAAAATGTTGTGGCTCTGCATCCCTGCTTGTTCCCTGACTGCTCCCTCCCTGTTCCCTGACCGTTCCCTGCCTGTTCCCTGCCTGTTCCCTCCCTGTTCCCTGCCCGTTCCGTCTGTTCCCTGCCTGTTCCCTGCCTGTTCCCTCCCTGTTCCCTCCCTGTTCCCTGCCCGTTCCATCTGTTCCCTGCCTGTTCCCTGCCTGCTCCATGCCTGATTCCTGTCTGATCCCTGCCTGTATCCCTGCCTGCTCCATGACTGTTCCCTGCCTGTTCCTTCCCTGTTCCCTGTCTGTTCCCTGCCAGTTCCCTGCCTGCTCCATGCCTGATTCCTGCCTGATCCCTGCCTGATCCCTGCCTGTATCCCTACCTGTATCCCTGCCTGCTCCATGACTGTTCCCTGCCTGTTCTCTGCCTGTTTCCTTCCTGCTTCCCTGCCTGTTCCCTGCCTATTCTGTGCCTGTTCCCTGCCCATTCCCTGACCCTTCCGTGCCTGTTCCCAGCCTGCTCCCTGCCTGTTCCCTACCTGCTTCATGCCTGTTCCCTGCCTGCTCTGTGCCTTTTCCCTGCCTGCTCCTTGCCCTGTCACTGTCACCACCAAAAGCCACTCCCGAGGTCCTGCCTGGGACATTCCCACTCCCTGAGAAGGTCACAGCTCACCCGGGCCATGCCCGCAGGATGCTGGCGAGTGGAAAAGGGCTCCCAGGAGGATCCTGTCCTTCAGCACTGCAGGGACAAGACCCACAGCCCCCTCGGAGCTCACTGGCACCACATCCCACTTCCAGGGGCTCAGGAAGCGCAGCTGCCTCTAGCAAAGGGTTTGGGAAATGGGGTCCCTGCTAAGCATATCAGATGTGGGGATGTGGAGTTTTCCTGCCTTTCCAGGGGTTCAGTCCCTAAGGACACACTGTGCCTGCCCTGATGAGGGGGACACAAGGAGCAGGGGACGCCTTTGGTGTCCCTTAACACGCTCCTGGGGGATGCCCTGGCAGCTCCAGGAAGGTGTCCCCAACCCATTCCCAGGCGGAGAGGGGCTGACACCGGATGGGATGGGAACACACAGCCTTAATTTATCAGGAGAAGCCAAGAGACCCCCAGGGCCCCCGGCCTTTCAACAGCCACATGCAGCTCCCCCCCACCGCTCCTGTTCCGCAGGTACTCCCTCGTTTCCAGTTGATTGAAACCCAAATAATGTCCTCAGCCTGATGGATCGCTGCTGCTCCGATGGCATCACCTTCCAGGGGGAGCGGGAAGGAGAGGAAATGGTTCCTGTGCGCTTCCCACCCAGCCCAGAGCATGGAGAGAGCACAAAGCACATGGAAACCATCATTGCTCCATGGGTAAGAGCCGATTCACCCTCCGGAGCTGCCGGTGCAGTCTGAGGAAAGTCATGGATTTCATCCCTTCCTCAGCTCTCCTCTCCATCATTTGTCCTTTTTATTTAGATTTTGGACACTTGTGGCTGCTTTTAACTATTTCCTGCTGGTTGGAGCATCCTTAAACAGCCCTTGTGCCAAGGGAGATGCTGTAGGAAGTCCCAGCTGGGAAGCAGAACCACCCGGATCCGAATCCAGGACTCTTTCCCTCGCCATTTCCCCACACACTCCTGCCCCAAAGCCGCCCCGCGCCTCTGTGCCAGGTCAGCATCCAGTGACCCTGGGGAGGGACGTGACAATCCTGGAGTGCTCCGGGGTGATGAGTGGGACCCTGGCAGGGGAGGGCACAGCTCAGCCCTTCACAGGGTCACGACAGCCAGGCAGGATTCCCAGATAACCCCAGGCAGAGCCAGGCAGAATTCCCAGATAACCTCTGGCAGAAATACGGCTGCTGCCAGGACCTGCCCTCCCTCCTGCGGTGAATTAAGGCAGCCCAAGCCCCGGGACATAAATTAGTGATGGGAATCAGTGACAGGAGCCAGCCCTTGGCCCGGAGGGGCCTGCAGCAGAGGGATCTGGAGCTGCAGTGCCCATCCCGGATGCTCTGACTCCACGAAAGTTGTGAATTCCTGGGCAGAGTGGGGAATCTTTTTCCCCCCAGGAGTGGGGGGGTTGTTAATACCTGCTGACCCCGAGGTCACAGGTCAGGGACAACCATCCCAGCGAGCCACGGGAAGTGGCCTTTGCAGTGACACGAGGCTGCTCCAGGCACTGTCACCATTCCTGGGATGAGGCCCCAGCACTCTGGGCTTGGGGGGTCCTGGTGCCAGGCAGGCTCCAGGGAAGGGATGTGGGAGCAGGGAACAGCAAACCCATGGCTGCCTTTGCGCAGAGACCAGGCAGGAGGCAAAGATTTCCTCCACACTTTCTCTTCCTCATGTTTTCCTTGCTCGCACAAGGAAAAACTGTGACATTCCAGCCAAAATTTCAATTTCCTACCACGAGAAACTGTGGAGAAAACAAAACAAATCGAAACAAAACAAAACGAAACAAAACAAAACGAAACAAAACAAAAGCATTTAAATCGTCTGCCCAGACATGAGCACAGGAACCCCAGGGGAGTCACAGGCAGCTGCTTGGGTCACCCCAAAAATGATGCTCCCCTGAAGGAATTTGGGCACTTCTGCACCCAGATCCAGGCAGAGACGCATCCGGCAAAGGGATCCTCATGGATGGGGACAGGGCAAGTGCAAAGCTCCTGGACAGGGTCTGCGAACCCCCCTCCCACCGCTGGGACCCCCCCACACCCTCCATGTCACCCCGACTGGCAGCTCCTTAATGACCCCTGGCGCCAAGAGCCGGGCCCTGAGCACGTGGGGTGCTAATTAGCCCTGTGCTCATTAGCCCCGACGAGGGGACGGGGCTGTCGATGGATGTGGGGGGATTAGAGCTCCACGGGGCCGGGACCCCCCCTTTTCACCTCGCACCCCAAAGAGGTGTTGTGTCAGTGCTGTAGCGGGGGCAGGATCCCAGAGTTATCCCCAGCATCCCCAGTTCTCCCAGCGCTGGCAGGGACCGGAATTCTTTACCTGGCCGCAGTGATGGATGTCCCTGGAATGAACCCAAAATGGAAGAGGCCAAAGATTAAAACCAACCCCCCGGCAGCACCCCCAGCGTTAACTCTTGGTTGAGTGCAGCAGATAAGAAGAAGTTAAATTTATCTTCAAAGAACCCCCAAAAGTGGCTCTCCCTTAACCACCCCCTCGCCGGAATAAATCTTCCCCTTATCTGAATTTCCGAGGAGCGGGGCTGGCAGGGGACGGAGTGGGAATGCTGCAGACTGGGTTAAGCCAAGCCCCTCTCTGGTTCGGATTAAAGAGGAGGATAAAAGAGCGCGGGGTCCCGGCGGGAGCATAAATAACGCGGGATGGGCCCTGAGCAGGGATTTACACCCCGGAATGCTCCGAGCCCGGCACAACAACACGGGGGGAGCAGGGGGACTGGCCCTGCCCAGGGGTGACGGTGGCTTTGGGGAGGGTGGAAAGGGCAGGAGGCACCGGGTGGGAAGTGGGGAAGAGGTGGGATGTGGGAGGGATGGGAGCCCGTGGAACAGGCATGGTACGATGTGGGATCCCACGGCAGGAGGGAGGGGAAAAGGGGAAGGAAAAGAGAAAGAAAAAATTAAAAGAGAAAATTAAAAGAGAGAGGAGAAGGGGAAAGGAAAAGGGGAAGAAAAAGGGAAAGAAGAAAGGAAAAGCGAAAATTAAAAGAGGGAGGAGAAGGGGAAGGGAAAAGGGGAAGGAAAAGATAAGAGAGGAAGGGGAAAAGCTAGAGGAAGGGGAAGGAAAAAGGGAAAAGGAAAAGGAAAGGGAGTAGCGGAAGACAAGTGGGAAAAGGGGGAGGAAAGGGGAAAAGGAAAAGGGGAAAATAAAAAGGGGAAGGGAAAGGAAAAGGAAAAGGGAAAAGGGAAAAGGGGAAGGAAAGGGAAAAAGGGAAAAGAGGAAGGAAAGGGAAAAGGGAAAAAGGGAAGGAAAAGGAAAAGGAAAAGGAAAAGGGAAAAGGGGAAAAGGAAAATGGGAAGGGAAAAGGGGAAAAGGGAAAAGAGAAGAAAAAAAGGGGAAAATGAAAAGGGGAAGGGAAAGGAAAGGGAAAAAGGGAAAAGGGAAAATGGAAAAGGGAAAAGGGAAAAGGGGAAGCAGATCCCTGCCCTGCAGCATCCATGCTGCAGTGTCCCACATCTCACATGCCAGCACATCCGCGTCCCTGCTGATCGGACAGAGGAAACCAGGCAGACACAGCCAAATTCCAGAAAATTATTTTTTCATTTTCTCCTTTATTAGTTTTTTATTAGAGGGAAAAACAAGCGAGAGCTGCCTCTGCCCCAGCACAACCTTCCCCAGCCACGGCGGCTCCGTTTGGGCTCCGAGCACTGCCCTGGATGGCCGGGAAGAGCCCGGATTTGGGAGCTGTTGGGACCCCCGGCTCTGGTGCGTGGGCAGGGGGCCGGGGGGGTTCACCCCCCACCCACACACTGCGGATGCTCCGGCCAGAGGTGTCCTGGAGGGCAGATCCATAGGAAAATCCCCCAGGATCCATGTGCTGTGTGACCGGCTGGGGGGTGAATAAACCCACCTGGGACTGGGAACATCCCGGCCAAGGAATGAGCTCACCCGGGGTCGGATGTGGGGGATAACGAGGACGCCCTTGCCTTGATGCAATCCGGGGAAGACGCAGCCCGGTGAGAACCATCGGAAAAAGTCTTTGACCTTCCTGGACCTTTGGAAAGATTGAAGCTGCACCTCCGGCCTGGGCTGCTGGGGGAAGGGAAGAGCAGGAGCAGATGTCCCTGTGGCGGGGGACACGTGCAGCAGCCGGGGAGGATGAGCTGGATCAGGAGGTGGGATGCACGGAATGGCCACCCACGGCCGTTCCAGCTTGGATCTGAGCCCTGCAGCATCCCGGGAAGCTGATGCCCTTCCCACCATCCCTCCCTCGGCAGGAGCTGTGCCACGATCCCACCACAGCTGCAGGTTCCCCGTGCTGGGGGTGGGAAGGGCTGCCAAGATCCATCGCCCTCCTGCGAAACGGCTCCGGGATCTGGAATCGATTATTGTCCGGGCCCAGGAATTAGCACATTGCAAAGGCACAATGACTTCAGGAACCTGGAATGGGGTCAGTTTTTGCTCAAATTGTCACCTGCTGCCCCTGCCCGTGCCCTGGGTGTGGGAAGGGCCGGGAGAAGGATCCCTGGGAGGGCAGGAACACCCTCTCCAGCAATCCACAGCTCCGGCCCCAGGACAAGGAGAGGTGTCAGGGCTCACTCCCCGCGTCACATGGAATTCTCTCATTCCTGGGTGAAGCTCTCCAGAGCTCTGCCCAGGGTGAGAAGTGACCCTGGGGCTGCCACGTGCATCCTCCAGCGCGGGGATGGAGGATCCCGACACCTCCCACCCGAAACATCTCCCAGTTATCAGCAATGCCTCTCCCAGCCCCAGGGCAGCAGGAACATCCCGCTGGGATTAGCAACCCAAGGAGATACCAGCGGGGATTCTCCAGGGCAGAGGAATTAATCTGTTTGTTTGGAAAAGCGGATCCTGCCTGCAGCGGTGCTTGTGAAGAGCTGCCCATGCCAATTCCCTTCAGGAATCATCAACCATCCCATATTCCTACTAAACCTGCAAGGAAAAAGCTCTTCCGAGAGGCATAAACAGAGCAGAGGAGGGAAGGCAGTGGGTGCCCCTGGGTGGGACACACCTCACAAACCCCCGGAGTTCAGGCAGTGCCGGCTCTTTCCTGGGGATCAGAGTGGGTGTTCATTCCCTGGTGCCGTGGGTATAAACAACAGCCACAGCAGCTGCCAAAAATTTCGGGAATATAATCCCAAAAACCCAGAAAATACCCCAGAAGGATGTCCAGGGATCATGAGGAGATGGCCATGGGCTCCTCCCTGCAGTGCCCAGGGCAGCGCGTGGAGCTGGGGAGGGCTTTGACAACTAAATGCCCTCTTCGTCCTCTTCCTCCTCCTCCTCATCCTTGTCCTTCTCCTCCTCCTCCTCCTCCTCTGCCCCGGCTGCTGGCTCCAGCTGGAGAAATCCTGCTTTTTTTGCCTCGCGCCCGCGCTAAGTGAGCTGGAGCAAATCACCCCGGGATTTGCATTAACAGCAGTCGCTACAACAAGATCCCGGCCAAACACAATACTGGAAACTCGGCTTTCCCCCCATCCTTAGTGCTTCCAGATGGAGCCCCTCGCTCCCACCAAAGGGCAGGGGCCAACCCCCCTCCTGCTCCCAGCACGGACCTTTCCTTCAGCTCCGGGCTCCGGAGGGGGCGAGGAGGGACAGATCTGCCCTTTGTCCCAGCTCCGTGCCCACTGCCGGAGCAGGGAAGGACCCAGCAGTTTTCCCTGTTTCCAACGCAGCGGATTTATTTCCGCTTACATCAGAGAAAGTTGAAGAGAAAAAAAAGAAATCATCATAAAAGAGAAAGAGATCAGGATATTCTGTAAGTCCCTTGGGATCTGTATAGGGGAAGACATCCTCGGAATAACATCAGCAGCCCCAGCACCACCTTTGGAGCCGGCCAGGAATGGCCTCTCCGGGTACTAAAAGCACTCTAGCAGAGTGCTAAAAATATTCATTATCCAGGCGGGAATCGTCAGCACGGCCCAGGCCCCAGGTATTAAGTAGGTAGCAGGAGCTGGCACGGGCTCCTTGGCTTACACCTCCTCACACACATTTGGCTTTGCCATTAAAGCCTCCAGGCAGAGATGTTCCCGAGGAACGGCCAAGAGCAGAGGGGCTGGCTCATCCCTCACCTCCCCGTGCCAGGAGACCCCCATCCCATGGAGCTGACGGCTCCTTTATTGGAGCTGGAGCAGCTGGGCCTCTGCCAGGGGCTTCTGATAAGGAAATCCGTTGCCTGGTGGGGATCTGGGGTGTTGGGAGCACCCGGACCCCCCGCTCCCACCGGTGCTGCTGTGTCCCCTTCCATGGACTGCAATTCCTCTGCTCAGGTCCTCATCCTGTGGGAAGCTCGTTAAACAACCAGGCTAATTTTTGGCCAGACATTGCACCAGCCCAGCATTGCTTTGGGCAGGGATTCCTGCTCCTCCCAGCCATTCCAATAGGAAATGGGTTCCACTGCTTCCTCCAGGTGGTTTTGTTCTTCCTGTCTTTTGTTGGGACAAAAGCTCCTGAAGAACCGCCACTGAATCCTCCCGGAATCACAGCGGCTCCCATCAGGATCACCGGCTCCAAGGCTGCACAAAGAACCTTCACACAGATAAAAATCCCCAAATTTAAGTCACAGGTTCTTGTTTTTCAGCAGCACTTTTGCAGCTGCTGCTCCCAAACCTTCCTTTGCAATCGTGAGGAAAGGGAGGCAAAGTATCCTGGCTCCATGGGAAGTGAACTTGGAGCATCCGCACAGGGAATCACGGAATCACAGCCTGCTTGGGGCTGGAAGGGGCTGCTCAGATCATCTCCTTCCACCCCTGCTGTGGGCAGGGACACCTTCCACTATCCCAGGCTGCTCCAAGCCCCGTCCAACCTGGCCTTGGACACTTCCCGGGATCCAGGGGCAGCCACAGCTTCTCTGGGCACCCTGTGCCAGGGCCTCTCCACCCTCACAGGGAGGAATTCCTTCCCGATATCCCATCCATGGCTGCCCTCTGGCAGTGGGAAGCCATTCCCTGTGTCCTGTCCCTCCATCCCTTGTCCCCAGTCCCTCTCCAGTTCTCCTGGAGCCCCTTCAGGCCCTGGAAGGGCTCTAAGCTCTCCCTGGAGCCTTCTCCTCTCCAGGTGAGCACCCCCAGCTCCACCAGCCTGTCTGGCTGTCACCCTGTGCAGGGAACACTGGGAATTGCAGGATCAGGATGCTCCTGATGCAATCCTCCAGCACCCCCAGCACCGCTGGCTCCCAGCCCACTCCCTGATCCCCCAGGATCACCGTGTCCGTGCCCCAGCACTGCCGGACGGCTGCTCCCGCTCACGTCCTGTTGAGCCCAGGCTGTTCCCAGCCCCCAGCCAGGATTCCCGGCCCCCCGGACCCTCTGCGAACCGGAGGCAGCTGCAGCTGGAGCGGGGATGAGAGAGGGGGGTCTGAGCCGCTCCCCGGGGCTGGATGTGGGACAGCCCAAGGAGCTCAGCTCTGTTTATCCTGCTGTGGATTCCCCCCAGGGAGCACACGTGTGTTCCTACAGGGACACGCAGCATTCCGGCTTTCTTCTCTGTGCACGTGAGATCTCCAGTCCCTTCCATGGGAGAAGGGAGATGGGAGGGTGACTAAATCACAGAATCCTGGAATGGTTTGGGTTGAAAGGTGCTGTAAAGCCCATCCAGTTCCACCCCTGCCATGGCAGGGACACCTTCCACCGTCCCAGGCTGCTCCAAGCACCATCCAGCCTGGCCTTGGACACTTCCAGGGATCCAGGGACAGCCACAGCTTCTCTGGGTACCCTGTGCCAGGGCCTCCCCACCCTCACAGGGAAGAGTTTCCTCCTAATATCCAATGTAAATATCCCGTCTTTAAATTTAAAACCGTTTCCCTTTTCCTGTCCCTGTCTGTCCATGTGAAAAGCCACTCTCCATCTTTTCCATAAGCTCCCCTTAGACACTGAGAGGAAAGGCAGGAACCTTGCTGGAATCCTTCAGCCAGCAAACCCGGGAATGTTTTCTCTGGCAGCTGCTCCCAGTGTCACGTTTGAGGCTGGCAGCATCACGGAGGGGACCTCAGAGCCGTGTCCCCAGGCAGGGTTGGCCCTGCAGCATCCGCAGGCCCTGCGGCGTTCCAGGCTCCGCTTTTATACCCGGCGGATTTGCTCTGTGCTTTAAAGCAAAGCCCCTTGTAAACCTGGCAGCCCCGAGGAGAGATAAGGGGGGTCTCAGGGAGCCTTTGGCTCAGGAGTGGGATCTGGAAGGAGCTGCTGTGATGGAGAGCCAAGCGTGGGGGCAGCCGGAGCAGGGGGAGGCTCTGGGGCCACTGCAGAGCATTTGCCAGCCCCAATCCCATCCCTGGAGCTTGGAAATCTGCGTGATGGGATCCAGGCCAGCACAGGGAGCACAAAGCTCCTGCCTCCCCATCGCACAGCTCAGGGCTGGGGCTGTGACCGTGAAGGATCCCGGAGTTCCAGAGCATCAGAGACTCCCTGGAGTGGCACAGCAGCTGGATCCTGGAGTGGGACCCATGGGTGGGAATTGGGATGAGGTGGTCGATTCCAGGGAGATACAGGGGTGCTGCAGGTGATGGCTGTGGGGAAACAGCCACAGCGCTCTGTTGTGGCAAACATCCATGACCAGGATTCATTGTTTGGGAGGAATTTAGACATGGAAAGGGTCAGGCATTGGAAGGGGCTGCCCAGGGAGGTTTAGAGGTGTCCAAGGAACACCTGGACGTGGCACTCAGTGCTCTGGGCTGGGATCAATCACAGATTGGACTCGACCTTGGAAGGCTTTTCCAGCCTCAGGGATTCTGGGATTGTGTGATTTTAGGGATGCTCTGCATCCTTCAGACTCGCTGAGCAGGGCAGGGGGTGCTGGGCTGGGTGCCCAGTGTGGCACAGCCCAGGAATGGGAGAGAGGAGAAGGTGGGAGCACAGGGCAGTGTGGAGAGGAGGCAGCGATCCTCCTGTGGATAATGGGGATATAATCCCTCGTTTTACACACGTGGAGATACCAAAAGCCAAATCGTGGAGGATAATTGCTCCAAAAAACAAAGGGGTGCTTCATATTCCTTGGCTCCCTGACAGAATTAGCACAGCAAGCGTTCCCTGGCTTTCCTTTCATTCTCCTCCAAAAACATCACATTCCTGGGGGGGAATTGGGGATGGGAGTGGGAAAGCCGTGAGCATTCCCAGGTCCCGGCAGGGTGGGATGGGCAGCTGCCCACCGGAGCAGGGATTTGCCCACACCCCTCCTTCCTGCTGCTTCCTCATTCCCCCAGATCCTTGGATTCACCTGGGGGGCAGCCGTGGCCCCCATCCCATCCCATCCCATCCCATCCCATCCCATCCC
>VYZT01021101.1:35217-46671 GCA_013400735.1 Pomatostomus ruficeps
CCTTGGGGCCGTGTTCCCAGCCGAGGTGGCAGAGAGCGTGGCGGGGGCAGCGTGCCAGCGGCACAGCCACTTCCACAGGGCTTGGGAGGCAAAAACAGCTGGGAAGGAAGAGCCTGGGAGGATTTTCCCAAGCTGGGAGAGCTCTCTGAAGCCGCTCGCCCCCGGAGCCAGGTGGCCTTTGAACGGGAGCCGCTCCCAGCAAGCCCCGGCACGGGAGGCTCCGGGAGTGCCCAGAGCCAGGANCCACCACAGTGGTCTCAGCCCCTGGACACCAGAGTGCCAGGGAATCCTTGGGCTCTGTTTGGATCATAAAAACACACGATGTCAAATCCTTTCCCTGCTTTTGGGGTCTCGTTTGAGGCACCCAGTGCCACCCTGCCCATGTCCCTGCCACTCACAAGCCTCACGGGCACCTGCTCCATTGCACCTCCAGCTCCCTCCTCCCCAGGTCCCTGTGGGTGCCAGGGACACAGTGGGGGTGTCCCCAGTGTCCCCTCCAGCCCTGCCCCAGACAGGTGAGGGCTGCAGCTCTCAGGGCCTCCCCATCCAGATGGTTCTTCAGGGCTGGAATTGAAAAGCTGAAGTGTAAAAAACACTGAAGGGAGCAGTGGAAGAACCGGATTTTCTTTTATTTGATTTTTTTTTTTTTTCTTTTCTGAAGGATGCTGTATTGAGCCGAACATGACAAATATGCCAGGAATGTTTGCCCTCAGGGCCTGGGAGAGCAGGGAAAGGCACTGCTGGCACCTTATCAGTGCAGCAGCCCCTGGTGTTTGTGCAAAAACAAGTGCCAGGGGCGGGTCCTGGGGCAGCAGCTGCCCGTGCCTGGAGCGGGATGCCAGCAGGAACCTGCTGTGACAAGGGGGAATGTCACCCTGGCACAATGGGGACCAGCCCTCAGCCAGCACAGAGGGCAAAAGAAGCAGGTTTGGCTCTGGTCCCAAGGAACAAGGGACAGGACAAGGGGGAACGGCCTCATGATGCCCCAGGGGAGGTTTAGGTTGGATATTGGGGAATATTTCATCAGGGAAAGGGCTCTCCAGTGGAGTGCCCATCCCTGGAGGGGTTTAAAAGCCGTGTGGGTGTGGCACTTGGGGACATGGCCAGTGGTGGCCTTGGCAGAGCTGGGGCACAGTTGCACTGGATGATCTCGGAGGGCTTTTCCAACCTCAGCAATTCTGTGATTCCCTGAAAGAGCCCCGGCCCGGCTCCAAGGACGCCATGTGCAGCAGGCTGGGGCCGGGGCTAATTAACAGGCCTCGTTAAAAATATATTGTGTTTGCCTTAAACGAGTTTGCCCCAAGCCAGAGGAAGCTGGTGAGGGACTGAGGAGAGATAGCGAGGGAGAGAGAGGCAGCGGGAGGGGGAGGCGATGCCTGGGTGCATTTATTCCCTCCCTCCCTTCCATTTCTAACCCGAACCAAAGTGTCTCTGTGGCTGGAGGCGCCCTCTCGTCTCATAAAGTCCCACATAGGAAATTGTAAAGCGCAGGAAAACAACCCAAACCCCCTGACCCCTTAACAAACTCCAGCCACAGCCCAAGCTGCAGGGTAAACAAAGCCAAGCCGCCGTCGCCGAGCTCTCCTGGGTGCTGGGGCTGCGTTCCTGGTCCCAGCGGAGGCTGGATGTCCCCACTGGAGGCTGGATGTCCCCTCAGCCCTCACCCCAGCTCCCAGTCAGAGCTGCCCCTCAGCCGGAGGGTGCTGATCCCTTCCAAGTCAGATGTTTTCTCTCCCCCCCTCTGGAGATGCCGATGCTCTGGGCCAGCAGCGCCTCTTCCCTCTCCTGCCCAGGGCAGCGCTGATGTCCCTTGGAGCCTCAGGGTTTCTCCCCTGGGCCTGTCTGACACCCACAGAGAGGCACCGGCCCTGCCGCAGTGTCATTAGCGTCGGTGCCACTGAGGGAATGCTCCGTTTCCCTGGACACCGGTAATTCAGCCAGAACCTGCACAATTTTCCGTGCATAATAGTCCCAAATGTGCTCTCTGGCAGGCTGGGGAATCAGCAGCCCAGCGGAGGCAGCCCGGATTAATCAGGCTGGCCACGACTCGGAACAAACCTGCTGATGAAGCCTTGGCAGCAGCGGCGCGTGTGAGGGCTGTGCCTCCCCTCCTGCTCCCACACGGCATCCGCACGGGGACTGGGAATCTCAATGGAGTGATGGACCACGTTCTTCCAGAGCCCTCTGCCACCAGCGCTGTGAGGGATCAGGAATCTCAATGGAGTGACTGCCCACGTTCTTCCAGAGCCCCCTGCCACCAGCGCTGTGAGGGATTGGGAATCTTTACAGAGTGACTGCCCATGTTCTTCCAGAGCCCTCTGCCACCAGCACTGTGAGGGATCAGGAATCTTTACAGAGTGACTGCCCACGTTCTTCCAGAGCCCTCTGCCACCAGCGCTGTGAGGGATCGGGAATCTTTATGGAGTGACTGCCCACGTTCTTCCAGAGCCCTCTGCCACCAGCACTGTGCCTCCCGCTCTGCGTCCCTGTGTCCCCCATGCCAGAAGGGACAGGAGCTGGGCAGGCAGAAGGGGATGAAGGGGTCGGGGAGTCCCTGCTCACTGGGATTCCCATCACAGGACTCTGGACGCTGCCTGGCACACTCAGCTGGCTAATCCAGCCACGCAGCCCAGCAGGAGATGCTGGTGCTCCTGCTTGGAGCAAGGGACAGGAAAGCCCTGTGGGATGCTCGGAGCAAGCCCACAGGTTCATCGTGATCCTAAATCCTGGTGTTTCTCCTGTCTCTGTCTTTCAGCCTTCCCCCCTCTCTGCCTTCCACTCACTCTCTGGCTGATTCCACTGTCCACAGGATGCAGGTTGGGAGCTTTCCTGGGGTATCCCAACCCGCTGACCCCAGGAAATCCCCTTCTCTCTCCCTATGAAGGGACAGCATGAGCCATTTTCGGCAGATATTTGTCTGTTGGATGCTGTGCTCGGGGCTGGCACTGGCAGCAGCCTGCAGCCAGGGTGTCCCCTGCGTTCCTCGGGATTCCTGAGGATCTCTGGGGTCACCAGCCAGGTCACAGGGACCATGCTGAGCCGGGGGGATGTTGGCACCCTCCTGTGCCCCCTGTGGTGGCTGGAGGGTGGGCAAGAGGGACAGCCCTGCAGAGTGGGAGGCCGGACACCTCCCCCCTCCTGGAGACACAGCAGGATGTTTACACGACGGATTCTGGCTGGTGAAGAGCACACAAAGCCTCGAAAAAATAAAATGAATAACAAAAAAAAAAAAAAATATTTCCCCTGTTGTCCCCTGCAGCAGATGGAAAATAAACACAGCTGCTCCTCTGCCCCGAGCAGGGGCCACGTACCCCGGCCCCCGCTGGTCCCTGTACCCAGGACACACTGCCCAGGCAGCCAAATGCCCATGGGATTGATCCCACGGGAATCCTGAGCATCCAGGGAGGTGACAGCGTGGCTCTGATGCTGCATGAGGAGTGTGGGAGGTGAGATGGCACTGCCAGCCCGGAGAGGGGACAGGCCCTGAGGAAAGGGATCGCCCACCCCAAGGAGCCATCCCGAGGTGGTGCCAGTCCTGCAGGTCCAATCTCTACTCTCTCGGTGCTGGATGGGAGGATAAGCTGATCCCCGGGAAGGAGGAGACCCCCTGAGGGGGTGTGAGGGAGGCAAGGGACCGTCCCCTGCCCAGCCGGAGCACACAGGAGCAGGGACACCGTGGATGTGGGGGGACAGGACCGGCTGCGAGGCCATGACTGCCCCCGTGCACGTGGAGCGCGGGGTGAAGTGGAGGTTAAACATCAGGAAACACTTTCCGGCTCTAGATGGGATCTGGGAGGCAGAGCCAGCTCCCAGCTGGGAGCCCCCTCTGCGGGGACAGGAGGAGGGCTGGGGGGACCCCCAGTGAGGGCTGTGTGTCTGTCACAGTGCCATGGCCGGGATGTCTCGGATCCCTTCATTCCCGCTGAATTTTAATGGCAGCAGCAGCTCCTGGCAGCCGGGCCTGCTGCAGCCCCCCAGCGTGCAGAGCCCCCAGCCCATCTGACCTGAATCTGGGGAAAAAGGGAACATTTCCCATATTTGCTGTGCAGCCACAACAGCTCCTGGCAGAGGCAGCTGCTCCCTGCAAAGTAACATTCCAGATTCTGGATTTAAATAAAGTGCAATGATCTCTAAACCCCATGGACAAACAGAAGTACCAAATCCCCCCCAGTTTCACCTTTGGCACCCCAAAACCTCTCAGTCTCCAGGTTCAGGACAACTGAGAGTCCTGAGGGAGGCTGGGCAGAGCTCCAGGCTGGGGGATGATCTGGGTAGTTTGTAGGAATGCTGTCGGGGATGCCCGGGGCTGCAGGGATGTTTCCAAGGATGCAGGGATGCTGCCAGGGGTGTTTGGGACTGCGGGGATGCTGCCAGGGATTCCCAGGGCTGCCAGAGGCTCTCTGGACTGCAAGGTCTGCTCGAGGCTGGAAGAGTGCTTGAGGCTGGCAGGGATATTCGGGATTGGCAGGGGACTCGGGACCGGCAGGGATGCTCCGGGCTGTGGGGATGCTCCGGGATGTGGGGAATGCTCCGGGGTGGGGAATGCTCCAGGCCATGCTCGGAGCTGTGGGGATAATCCGGGATGTGGGAATGATCCGGGATGTGGGACGCTCGGGGCCGGGGGGTGTCCATGGACAGGGATCCGGGGCTGGAGGTGCCGGCGGGGGCTCCTCCCGCACCGCTCGCGTGGAGCTCGGCTGTCCCCTAGCGCACGCCCGGCTCCATGACATGGAGCTGTGGGGCAGGGAAGGGCTGGGAAAGGCAGGAGGGGCAGCCACGGAGCCCCACCAAGCTCCACCTCCCACTCCCTTCCAACCTCCGCATTTTTAGGGGCTCCGCTATTTATTCAGCATCCCTTTGTTCCTCGCTTTTTTCCCTCCTTTCACTCCCCCTTTTTCTTCCCTCCCTTTTCGGCCTCGGCTTTGAGGGTGTGGGAAGGGTGTCTCCACCTAATTTAATGGTCTCTAGTTATTCCTTAGGCTCCTGCTCCTTTTCAGCCTCCCATTTTTCAGTGGCCTCCACTCTTCATCAGCCTCTCAGACTCCGTTTCCCACAAATTTTTTCGTCCTCCCACCTCTCTTTAGCCTCCTCCTTTTTTCAGCCCCCATTTTTTTTCCTGGTCTCTACTTGCCCTCAATCTTCCCACACCTCTTTGGACTCCCACCCCGTTTCGACACAGGGGATACACCACGCGCACTTGGGATAGGGAAGAGGGAAAGAGTGAGGGAAGAGCGATGACCTTCCAGTCCCTGAGCACTTCGAGCTGTCACAGCCTGAGCAGCCTCACCTGCGGCTCCCCACGCACCTGTGGCTCTGTTTAAGCTCAGCCTGGAGCCCTCAGCTCGGCGTGGGTGTGCGCAGCTCTGGCCCTGCCTCCAGCCCCATAGCCATCGAGGTGACCCCTGCCCTGTCCCCGCCGGGGCTGTGGGCACAAGGGACACTCCCTCACTTCTGCCACCTCTGCACAGAGCGACACCCGTCCTTTAGCCACGGGGGTGGGTGATAGCCCCTGTTCCCTTCATGGGCTGGGTGCTTTGGGGTTCTTTCGAGGTTCTTTGGGGACCACGGTTCGCTCCGATCCGGCGCTGTCCGGGGGCTGTCCCGGCGCTGTCCCCTCGCTGTCCCGGCGCTGTCCCCTCGCTGTCCCCGCGCTGCGGTGGCGGCGGTGGCCGCGCGGGGGCAGCAGAGCGCCAGGGACGGGCGGCGGGAGCAGCGCCGGGCGCGACCCCCGGACAGGACCGGGACCCCTCGGCAGAGCAGAGCCACGGGAGGGAGCGGGGACAGGGACCCGAAACACCACCCCACCCACCCTGCCGTGGGCAGGGACACCTTCCACTATCCCAGGATGCTCCAAGCCCCGTCCAGCCTGGCCTTGGTCACTGCCAGGGGCCCAGGGGCAGCCACAGCTTCTCTCCGTAACCTGCACCAGGTCTCCCAGGATGCTCTGATGGAGCCGGGTGTCAGCTCCTCTCCCCTCCTCAGGCAGCTCCAGGAGCTGCCACTGCTCACAAGAGCTTCTTCATCTTCAACCACCAAACAACAGGGGACCGAGGAGCCACCTGTGCCTGTAGGTGCCACCCTTCCCTCTCCTCTGAGCCATTAATCTGTGCTGGCCCAGCCCTGGCTGAGGAGCAGGTTTGGGGATCATCACTCCGGGGCTCCTTTGCTCCAGCAGGATGAGGTTCCCAGCAGCTGCTGGTGCAGAGCCGGGTCTCTCAGCCTGGCCTCGGGCTCTGTGGCCAATCCGATATCCATGCACGGCCCCCCCTTGCCAGCCCCCCTCTCCCACCCCCACCATCTTCAAAGCCAGGGACCTGGCAGTGGTTCTGAAAGCCGGGCAGAGCCTCCATGCCACGGCTTGGCATGGAACTCAAAGGCTCAATTAGCAACATCTGCTCTTGTGGGCTGTAAAACCCTCTCACTGCTCCCCTCCCTCGCTCCGAGCGCTCACAGCTGGGAGCAGCATGGGGCTGCAGCCAGCCCGGCCAGGGGAGCTGTGCCCCTGGCTCGCAGCTGTCACAGCTTGCTGTGCCACCTCCGCCGCTGTGTCACCTCTGCCACTGCCACCTCTGCCACCGCACTCTGGACCCCCTGGATCCATGGCCTGGTGCCAGCTGAGGGTGAGGGACAAGGGGTGAGCTCTTCTCTCTGGTGAGCAGGGACAGGAGCCAAGGGAATGGCTGGAGCTGTGTCGGGGAGGGTTAGGTTGGATATTAGGAAAAGGCTCTTCCCCTAGAGTGTGGTCGGGCACTGAACAGAGGGAAGGGTCTGGAACACCAGGAGCGGCTGAGGGGGCTCAGGCTGGAGAAGAGGAGGGTGGGACCTTCTCACTCTCCACAGCTTCCTGACAGAAGGGGGCAGCTGGCAGGATCAGGCTCTGGTTCCAGGGAACAAGGGACAGGATGAGAGAAAACGGCCTCAAGCTGTGCCAGGGGAAGTTCAGGTTGGACACCAGGAGGAATTTCTCTGTGGAAAGGGTGGTCAGTCATTGGCAGGGGCTGGTGGTGGATTTCTTCTCCCTGGAGGTGTCCAGGGAAGGACAGGACGTGGCACTCAGTGCTCTGGGCTGGTTGACCAGATGGGGATCGGTCAAAGGATGGACTTGATGACCTTGGAAGTCTTTTCCAACCTCAATGATCCCATGACTCTGTGAAAACCAGCCCATGCCCCGCAGGCTGGCTGAGAGCCCCCGCCAGCACCCATTGTTCGGGAGCTGAAGCAATCGGAGCCCTTTCCCGAGGAGCCGGAGCCTGGCGGGCCAGGCCGGGCTGTCCCGGGAGGGCCGTATAGCAGCAGGGCTGGACGCTGCTGTCATCATTCCGGGGATGCCTCCAAACGCGGCCAAGCGGCGCCACACGAGGCCACCAAGGTCGGGAGGGCACGGAGCCAGCCAGGAATGGGATTTGTGAGTGGGAGTGGGACAGGCAGCACTGATGGGGCGAGACCATGGGGTACCCCCTGGAGAGGCTCTCTGGGCCCCCCATTTGGGAGCAGCCATCCCCTCAGAGCCCGGTGCCAGAAGGGAAGAAGGGAGTCCCACGGGCAGCGCTGGCAGGGCACCACTGATGTCTGACACCAGGCACCAAGGGCGTCCCTGCCTTTCCCAGCCTCATCCCAAGAATGTCCAGTATGTCCACTCCTTCCCCACATTTTGGCCGTTAGATCCAATTATCCTTGATTTACTCGCTGTCTGGGGAGCTCTCAGGGCCTCTCCCTCTGTATGAAGCAACCTCAGCTGCATTCCAGCTGCAGCAAAACATCCCACCCTGGGGACACCCCTTGGGAGATTCCCCAAAACCCCAGTGCCCTCCTCAGCTGGGAGCATCCCTGACCCCTGGCTGGGAGCTGGGGGCAGCAGGGCTTGCCGGGACTGTCACCCCATGACAAACACGGGGTGTGATCGCAACCCCATAAAAACACATCCAAGGCCAGGCCGAGCAAACAATTCCTGGTGGTGACTTCCTTCTGGTTATCCCCACCAAGGATCTGCCTCTGCCTCTCAGGTAATCACAGAAACTCCAAATTCCCCAGGGAAACCTCCTAAACATCGGGACAAAGGCTGGCAGAGCTGCCTCTCCCACCTGAGGAACCAGGGCTTGAGCGCCAGCCTGTCCATATCTGCTCGGAGTAAGAAAAACATCCATAAACCACATTTCCCTTGGAATACTGGCAGTAAAACATCCGTACAACGTTGCCCCTGGAACACCAGCAGCAGCAGTAGAGGGAGAGAAGCCAGAGGAAGGCTGAGCAAAGCCGTTTTCTCCCGAAGGGTCATGTGTGAGCTGCTGGTTTTGCAGGGAGTGGGAGGAGCGGATAATGTTTTCCCAGGCAGAGGAAACTCCTGGGTGGAAATAGCGCTGTGCCCTGGAAACGGAGCCGTCAGCAAACAGGGCTGGTGCAGCCTCATCTCAGCAGGGGATGCTGAGCTGGGCACAGGCTCTGTGCTGGATGAACCGTTCCCGATGGGAATGGGAGCAACGAGCCCCCGTCAGGGCCCCGTGGGACCACAGGGGAGCCGGGGTCAGGGATGGCCAGAGTGTTCCTGCACGGTGGCTCCCTGGGACACCCTCCCTGTGCCCTCCCTCCTGGTTTTGTTCAGCCCCAGGTACGCAAAAGGGCCAGGAGTGCTGGGGCAGGAAGAAAGCTGAGCCCTGAGGCTGTGGAAAAAGCTGAAAAAGGATGGGAAGGATGGGGCTTTGTGGGGATAACCAGGAAATAAGAGAGAAAGAACAGTAGAGCTCATAACTGACAGGGTGTACAAGGCTTGAGGGGCTCTGTCACTGTCCCAGCCCTTCCTAGACCGGACAGGACAGGACAGTGCTGATCTCCTGTCTGCAGCGCTCCTCCCGACACATGGGGTGATGGGATAAGGGGGAATGACTTTCAACTAAAAAGAGCGGAAGTTTAGATGGATATTGGGAAGAAATTTTTCCCTGTGAAGGTGCTGAGGCCCTGGCACAGGGTGTCCAGAGAAGCTGTGGCTGCCCCTGGCTCCCTGGAAGTGTCCAAGGCCAGGTTGGACAGGGCTTGGAGCAGCCTGGGACAGTGGAAGGTGTCCCTGCCCATGGCAGGAGGTTGGACCAGGTGATGTTTAAAAGTCCCTTCCACTCCAAACCATCCTGTGATTCTACAAACCCTGGTCTGATCCTGGGTGCACAGGGCAGGCACAGAGAGTCCTGGGGAGGAAACCCACCCCAGGAAGCGCAGAGCTGCAGGAACAGCGCTCTCAGCTATTCCAGCATCTCCTCCGAGACAGACCACGGACACACTGGAGGAGCAGGAAGGCATGGGGTGGAAGAGCCAGAGGGAAGCAGCCCCTGAGGGAGCCACAGGTGTCTGTGCCACGGCTCAGAGGAGCCGAGCCTCTGGCCTGGGTTGCAGATCCTTATATCACTCCCAGCGATGTTCAACATTTGTTCGTTCCGGCTGTAAAACCTCTCCTGGCTCTGCACCAGGTATTTCCCTCCCTCAGTGCCTCAGCCAGGGCCGAGCTGGTGGAGCATGAGCAGCTCACACACCACGGCCTTTGTGACTAATGGCACCGGCTGAGGTGACAGCCCCTCCATGAGAGCCCCTTTCCTGTGGGGCTCGCTGTCCTCACAGGTTAGGATGACAAACAGGAGGATAAAAACTCCGGTGTCTTTCCCTGAGCCTGCAGGATCCCACTCGGGATCGTCCTGAGGGAGTTCGGATAACCAGCTCCAGCACCCCATGGCCTTGAAGGAACTGGTTCAGTTTGGGACAGAGCTTGAGGGAAACCCCAGGAACAGGAAAACCTGGACCAATTCCCACAGCTGGGTTAGTGCCCAAGGGTGAGGATGGCTTTGAGGATGTGGAAGGAGCCTCTGAGCAGACCCTGCCCGCTGCTCTGTGTGCACTGGGGTTTCATGTTCATCAAATCATGGAATGATTCCACTTGGAGGGGCTCTCAGAGACCCTCGAGTCCAACCATCACCCCCAGCAGCACCAAGGCCACCATTAACCCATATTCCCAAGTGCCACATCCACATGATTTTGACCACTTCCTGGGACGGTGATTTCGCTGCTTCCCTCAGTGTCTGTTTCAATGTCTGACCACCTTTTCAGTGAAGAAATTTTCCCTAATAACCCACCTAAACTTCCACTGGCGCAAGTGTGGCCGTTTCCTCTCCTCCCGTCCCTGCTCCCTGGGAGCAGAGCCTGATCCCCCCCGGCTGCACCCTCCTGTCAGGGAGTTGTGCAGATCCAGGTTCCCCCTGAGCCTCCTTTGCTCCAGGGTGAGCCCCAACAGCTCCCTCAGCCGCTCTGTTTATTTTCCACTCCCAGGGAGTTAACGGTCCCTCAGGGTTTAACCATGCCAAGAAGTCCCTAATAGGGATTTAGGGACACAAATAAGGGATGTCCCTGGAAGCTGCATCTGCTGCCTGGTGAGATCTCTCTCCCAATCCCCCAGAAATGGAATCACTGGGGGCTCTTTGTGGGGCTGAGGGTGTGTGGGCTGTGAGGGGACACCAGGCTCTGCTCTCGGGGGACAGCACCGTGTCTGTGGCTGCTGCTGGAGCCCCCATGGCCCCTCTCCGCCGGGACCTGTTGGCACCAGGGGTGGGGACGGGACCAGTCCGTGAGGGTGAGGATGGAGGTGAGGTGAGGGTGAGGATGTGAGTGAGGGTGAGGCGAGGGTTAGGATGAGGGCGAGTGTGAAGATGATGGCAAAGGTGAGGTGAGGATGAGGGCGAGTGTGAAGATGATGGCAAAGGTGAGGTGAGGATGAGGGCGAGTGTGAAGATGATGGCAAAGGTGAGGTGAGGATGAGGGTGAGGATAACCGTGGGGGTGAAGTGGCGGTGAGCAGGAGGGTGGGGATGAGGGAGAGGATGAGGATGAGGGTGAGGATGAAGATGAGGATTAGGGTGAGTGTGAGAGTTAGGATGAGGGTGAGAGTGAAGATGATGGCAAAGGTGAGGTGAGGATGAGGATTTGAGTGAGATTGAGGTGACGGTTAGGATGAGGCTGAGCGTGAAGATGATGGCAAAGGTGAGGTGAGGATGAGGGTGAGGATAACCGTGGGGGCGAAGTGGCGGTGAGCACGAGCGTGGGGATGAGGGAGAGGATGAGGGTGAGGATGAAGATGAGGATTAGGGTGAGTGTGAGAGTTAGGATGAGGGTGAGAGTGAAGATGATGGCAAGGGAGAGGTGAGAGTGAGGTGAGCTGAGGGTGAGGATAACCGTGGGGGCGAAGTGGCTGTGAGCATGAGGGTGGGGATGAGGAACAGGGTGAGGCTGAGGGTGCGGCTGAGGTGACGGTTGGGGTGCAGGTGACGGTCGGGGCGGGGGCGAGGAGGAGGCTGAGTGCGGAGCCGCCGCCGGGGCCGCGGGGGAAGGCGGCTGCGGGGTGTCTGTCCCGGGCCGGGCCGTGCGGAGCTGTCCTTCAGCACCTCGGCAGCGCCGGCCGGGCCGGGCCGCGGCCGTGCCGGTG
>VYZT01021101.1:47127-83808 GCA_013400735.1 Pomatostomus ruficeps
CGCCGCCGCCGCCGCCGCCGCGCCCTTCTTCGCCTCGCCCTCCTCCAAAAGGACCTTCCTGCAGGCTTACTTCAGGAACTTCAACCTCTCCTTTTGTGATACTTACACGATCTGGGACCTGCTGCGGGAGATGGCCGGCCCCGACGGCCTGGACTGCAGCCTGGACAACCTGATGGTGGACCTGGTGGTGGCGGCGGCCGGGGCGCTGGGCGGGGAGGCCTGTAGCAGCTGCGTTCAGGCGTACCAGCGGCTGGACCAACACGCTCAGGAAAAATACGAGGAGTTCGACCTCTTGCTGGAGAAGTACTTGCAATCGGAAGAGTACTCGGTCAGATCCTGCCTGACGGACTGCAAGGTACGAGGGGGCGTTGCGGGTGAGCTGGGCCACTGCCGCCTTGGTGGCGTGGGGGAACCGTGGTCCCCCTGCCCCCATGCCCACCCACAGGCTGGGGTCTTTCCTCTGCTCCCCAAACCTCTCCTGGCAGTGGTGGTGGGACGAGTCTGGAGCTGTTGGGAAGGCTGGGACAGGGTGGTGGAACAGAGAAGGCAAAGCAGGACTTGGCCTGGATGAGCACTCGCACATCCCTTCACACCTGTGCACACACAGACAGCTCCCGACATCCCACTGCCAACACCCTGCTCCCAACGCCTCAATCTGAGCACCCAACTCCTGACACCTCAATCCCGACACACCACCTCAATCCAAGCACCTCACTCCCAACACCCCAGTCCCACCAGCCTCACCCACATCCCTTCCCGTGTGCACCCCTGTGCACCCAGTGACCAAACTGAGGCAGGTGTGAGGCCCCTCACCTCAGCCTCAGACCTGCTGCTGCTCCTGGGACAGCCCAGGGCTCTGCCTGGCTGTCATTAAACCAGTGGTGACCTGAGATGAACCATGTTGCCAGGGCCCCTTCCCTGTATGCAGCGGTTGTTTTCCAGCTCTTCCACCCTGTCCGCCCAGGGCGCTGGCCCAGGTGTGCTGGGATGTGCCTCCCACCGTGGTGTTCCCCCAGTGTCACTGACTGTCCCCAGCCCAGGAGCACAGTCCATGTTCTGAAAGCTGTCAGGTTGGTTTTCTCTCCCAGCATCAATGGGATTGAGCCTCAATGTGGAGCCATCTCCTCTCCTAAATGAGAGTTGTGGTGGGATCTCCATCGGAGCCCCCGCTGTGGTTCTGCTGGGTGCTCTGTTCTTACAAGCCCGTGGTGTCTGCAGCTTCCACCTGCTCCGAGCTGCCTGGCTCACCTGTGCACGCTCCCTGCAGACGTCACCTCTGGGAAGTGCAGTGGTGTCCATAATTAAACTGCTTCCTTTCTCAGAGCTGTGTCTTGGGGTGTGTGACAGCACTGTCCCCACAGGGATGGTGGCAGAGCTTCCTCCCTGGTAGTACGATGGGGTTTGCTGCTCCTCTTCTGGGACAGGAGTTTTGAGGGACACTTGGGCTTGCAGGGCAGCTCTTGGTGTGATGTTCATGCCCTGTGAAAGTGCAGGAGCAGCACCGAGAGCAGCGCTGGGACACCGAGGGGGTGTCTTTCACCCCGGGCACGTTGGTGAGATCCTGGCCACCACTCCAAGGGTTGCTTTTGTGAGGAGCAGGGTTTGGACAGGAGCCTCTGCTGGCATTCTGGGCCTGGGCCAAGCCAGGTAGTTACAGCTTGGCTTTCCCAAATTCCCCCTGTGGTTTCCAAGGGGCTCAGTACTCAGCCTGCACCAAGTAGTTTGGTCCTGCTGCTCCGCTGCCGCAGGGAGTTTGGTGCTGTCCATTGTGCTGCTCCTGCTCCCACGGGCCCAGCAGGAGCAGGGTCTCCCTGAGCCATGTCTGGTGGAGCATAGACATTCCAAATTCAGGCTTAGCTTCCATCTCTGCTGAGAGACCCAGAGAGAGAAGTGAAAGAGGTGAGAAAATAATCATTATGTTGGAACTCCAGAGTATGCAGAAACAGAGCTGTGCTTCCATAAGTCTCCATTAAGTGTCCCTGGGTTTAACATCCTTGATGGGAGAGCAGGGAATGCGCTTGGGAGACACAGAGCTGGAGGCAGTGGCAGGACTCGTCCCTCTGAACTGGCTCCGTGTTGTGTCAGCGCATCCTTAGAGCATCCCTGAGCATTGCATTCCACAGGCGGCTCTTGGGAAGCAACAGGAGGCACGAGCAGCAGGGACAACCTGTGCACGCTGCCCTGGGCCACCCACGGGGGAATTCCCGTGGGAGTGCCCGAGTCTGCACGCTCCCCCAGAGCCCTCGCAGCTCCCATCCTTTTGGTCGCTCCTGGAAACCAGGCTGCTTTGTTTAGGGCCATTCACTCCATGTTTAGGTGCCTTACTCCAGCCTTTCACATCCGTGACCCGCAGCTTTTCCCTGTGTGGCTGTTCCCCATCTGTGAGTTGAGGCTGATGCCAGACCCCTCCAGCACTGTGGTGATGAGTGAGTTTTGGCCTGATTTCGAGTCCTCTGGACCTGAGCAGGGACTGCAGTTACTCCTTGCCTTGGAAAAATGCGGCTGGCGGGATTTTTGAAGCAGTTTGAATTTGTAATTCCCGTCCAGGTGCTGGATAATACCTGTTTGTGAGGGATGGCAGAGCTACTGCTCAATGTTGATAACATCTGAGAGCAAATAACAGGAAAACGGGAGAGGAGTGGAGGAAAACAGAATGGAATGTGCAGCTCGGCCAGTGTGAGAGCTCCTGCAGAGCCCTCGCAGCAGGATTCTGGCTGCAGGAGCTCTGGAGCTGGAGAAACAGGATTTAAAGGATAATTCTGGGACACGGGACCCTGGGAGCAGGGCTGTGCATGGAGGGGTAGTGCTGCTTCCCATTCACATCCCTGCCATTCCATAACAGCAGCTGGAAAAATGAGGATGGGGAAGCACAGCAGCTCCAGCATCACCTCTGCAGAGCCATGGATCCCTCTGGAATTTGGTCCCTAAGTCTCGATAGACAGCTCACCGGGAGCTCTGTGGCAGCCAAACCACTCCGTGATTTTGGCTCTTTATTCCGCCTGCTTTCAAACAACAGCAACACCAAATCCCAACCGGAGCTGCCGGTTCCTTCCTACGGCAGCAGGTTTGACCCTGAGCCAAAAATTTGGAAGTGTGTGTGTGTGTTGTGGACTGTCTTCAGGACACACAAAATTCCCTGTTAATAAATCATCCCTAGAGCTATCCCCAGGTTTGGAGGGAAAAGGCAGGTGCTGCCAGGACTGGAAACAGCATCCTAGGCATCCCAGCCCTGGATCCTTCTGTGCCCAGAGCTTGGGGAAGACTGGACCAAACTCTCCCTGGGAGATGGGAATCCCAGGAAATGGTGGGATCTGTGTGCCTTTCAGCTGCTGAGGTTACTCAGTGCTGTAATGCTCTCCCTTTTTATTTCCTGCTTGGGGATCATTCCTGGGCAGATCCCACTTTTTGCATATGTTGTTATTCCTGTGCAGCACCGTCAACTTCCAAATCACTCCCGGGAAATGTTTTACTTGTTACCCTTACAGCTAACCCCAGAAATCCCTGTGGCTGAGAGACAGTGAACCGTGAAGATGCACTTCTGGGGTTTATTGTTTGCATTTCCCGTTTGCTGGGATTTTGGGAGTCTGGCTCACACGGGGATCCTCATGGAGAGGGGCCCGGGCATCCTGCGGACTGGAGGGACAGAGGGAAGTGGGTCCACAAGGTCCATCCATCTTCTCAAACACATTTCACCTCTTGCTGTGAGGATCTGTCTGCCAGCTGCTGGGTCATGGTGCTAGGTAGGGATGGTGTGGATAAAAGGTGGAAAACACCTGTGTTTTTCTGAGCATGAGGGGGAAAAGTCGTTAATTGAGTCGGGAGCAGCTGCCGGCCACCTCCTCCTCGCCTGTTCCTCTGTGACTTGTACTGTTTGTCCCTGCAAGACACAATGAACTTGGTGCACTGAGCAGTTGTGGGGACACTTTGGAGCATCCTCCAAAGGGGCTTGAGGAGATCATGGCCTGGGGACGTGGATATTGGACTCAAATATCCATCAGGAAATATGAGGCGGCAGCAGCACTCGAACTGTCAGCCCAGGCTTTGCAGGACTTAGTGCGGGAGGAAATCACTGTCCCTGCAAAGCAAAGCCCTCAGGGATGCTCAGGGCTGGTTTGTGCCTTTTTCCCATCTTTCCAAGCAGGAAACGAGCAGTGTTGCTCCGGCTCAGATACCAGATGAGAGCTTTGCTTGTGCCAAGGCCGAGCTCTGCGTGCTGGCTCCCCCCCCAACAGCTCCCAAAAGTGCCCCCTCCCGCCGGTCCTGGGGCAAATGAAGATCTATGGGACAAAGCCTGCGGAATTAAGGAGTCATTAGGCTGCGAGAAACAAAGCTGAGGAGAGAGAAGGGCTGACAGGCAGCAGGGGGCTGGCAGCAGAGCCGGGCAGGCCGGGCTGGACAGGACCTGTAGCATCTCAGATGTGATTAGATTATCGGGTTTCTCTGCGCACGGGCCCGTGGCTGTGGGATCTGGTCCTGCACCTCTGGTTTCCCCAGTACCCCTGGCAGGGCAGGATTTCACTCCCGAGGCTTTGCTGGTGTTCCTGTGCCACAGGTGCACAGGGATGTGGTGAGAAATGGAGGCTGTTCCTGCTCTGGCATCACCCCCAGCACAGCCCACATGGAGCAGGGAGCAAATCCCCAGTGCCCAGGTTCAGCACCCTCGGGGGTCCTGTTTTCTGGCTCTTGTTTAACCAGGAATAGCATCAGCATCCCTATGGAGTATCCCTCCCTGTGGAGCATCCTCTGGAAACCCAAGCCTGCCGGGGCTGGGAGCTTTGGGAATACCATGTTTTGGGGTTATCCCAGTGCCAGGGACGCCTCTTGGGGGAACCAAAGCAGCGTTTTACCTTCACAAAAGTAGCTCAAGTTGAGTTTATTTGGGCTGGGCTTATCCAAAATGCTGCTCAGCCTGATACACTCCTGCTCTGAGCCTGGATGGCTCCTTGCACGGAGGGAAGGTCCCTTGAGAACCACAGCAAAAGTGATTTCACCAAAACCTTGTGCTTTTTTGAGGGAGTTACTTTAGCAATGAGGCTTCCAGAGAATCCATGGGTGGATGACTGCAAAGTTGCACCCTGGACCTGGTCCTTCTGGAGCATTTGGTGCACCAGGAGCAGCAGCACCTGGGAGGGGAGAGGCTGTTCTCACACACTGTGTCAGCTCCAGAGCTTCTCCTCCAGAACCAGCCTGGCCAGTGAGGCGTTTCATGAGGTGAGAAAAGGTTCCAGAGTGAATTCCAAAGTAATTCCAGCAGATCAGCGCAGTCATTTGGCAGCTTGAGCAGGAGCACGTGCACGAGCTTAGCCAAGTGTGCGGCTCCGTGTTCCCCACCCATTCCGTGGGAGCAAAGGGAGTTTCTTGCAGTCCTACACAAAGATGTGATTCAGTTGTGTAAGGAATTTGGGCCAAAGTACCATGGTGGGTTTGGTCTGCAGGTGCTGTGGCTGCAGCCTCTGGTGCAGCCCAGTTCCAGTGCCTCATGTCTGGTACCTCCTCAGTGCTTGTAAACTGAGATCAAGGCTTGGAAACAGGAGAAACAAAAACTGGACTGATGGAAGGAGTTTGCCTTTTGGGAAAAAGGGTGTAGAGGTGTCAGGAATGCACCAGTGGTACCTGGGACTTTTGGGAGGGCTGCAAACCAGGTGGGAATGGAGATACTCAGATGGTGCTTGCACAATCCTGAGTTGTGCTTGGGGTTGAGACATTTCAAGCTGCCTGGGAGCATGGTGGGCTGGAGGCTGGACCCACACAGGTGCTGTGGGGTGGAGCGGCCTCAGTGGGGTGTGGGTGTGAATGGGAGGGATTTAGGGGGTTTTGGGTGGTGTTTGGCTGCCTCCTTTGCACTGGTTGTCCATCAGTCCTCGTCTGCCTGTCCTCACCTGTGTCTGTCACTGGTGCTGCGGGGAAAACCAACTAGTTCCCAAGGCAGCAGCAGGTGTCCGTGGAGCAACAGGCAGGTCGGGAAATGGTGCAGGGACAGCGAGGGAGGGTGAGATCTGTCTCCATCAAACTGTCACCGGTAGCTCCAAGTGCCGCAGGCTCCAGCACCGGTTCCTGCTCCGTGTGCTCCCGGCTGTGCCTGCTGCCATCAGTGCCGGATGCAAGCCCAGGTTCTTCTCCACGTGTGCCCATCCCTGGGAGCACGGGGGCTTCACCAGCAGGGTGGAACGAGCTCCTCGGAGATGCCACCTCAGCAGCTGGAGACAGAGAGTATCTGGCTGCTCTGTGGGGTGCGGGAAGGCTCTGGGAGTCGGGAGCTCAGCAGTGCGTGCGTTGATATCGGCAAAATGTGGGATTTGGGAAAGCAACACAACCCCCAGCGCCCTTGCTGTGCACATCCATTGTCACAGGCTGCCTGTGGTGGTCCAGACCAGGGATGTCTTGCCGCACTGCTTTTGCTGCCAGGCAGTGATCTGTGCTCCCCATGGACAAAGGGCCATGCCGGTGTCACGCCGACTTCCAGCCCCGCACGCATCCCGGGGAGAGGAGACAGCACCCCCATACCAGCACCAGCACCGGGAGGCGGGAGAGGATGCGCAGGGTGTTTGCCTGAACCCAGCTGGACCTGCCCTCACGCCGGGCTTCACCCGGTCCCTGCCTGAGGACAGGATTCTTTTCCATCAGGAGAGGAGCCGTTCGTGCCCAGCGGGGATCACACGTGGCCTGGCCTGACCCCGGCACCGGGCAGTGCCGAGGATCGCACACAGAGAGGGTTTGTCAAAACATCCCATGGCTCCAGGCCTGTCCCTAGGGATGCTCCACAGGCTTTTCCTCTGCCGCGGCTCCGGAGCTGCCCTGCAGGGTGGGAGGGAGGCCGGCAGGCAGCCGAGGCAGGATGTACTTGGCTGCCAGGGGCTATTCCCGCTGTCACGGGGATGCCATTAGGATGCGGCTCATGCCTGGCTCCACGCAGGAGCTCGGCTCCGCTGTCCTTTGAAGGGCAATGACTCAGGGACAGCAAATCTGTGAATGAGACACGGAGGCTGCCTGGGCAAGCAGTAGCCATCTGTCCACGCTGCTCCAGCCCCATTCCCGCGGGCAGAGCCGGCAGCTGCCTGCCTGGCATGGCTCGGCTGCTTCAGCCTCGCTCCTCTTCCCGGCTCCTGGCTTTTCCCTGGGGGCTCTCTCCCAGCTGTGCCCCTGGGGTGTCACAGGAGGAGCAGTGCTGGCAGCATCGGCTCCCCCAGATGCTGCCAGCGTGGCCACTCTGTTAAAAAAGCAGCATGAAACAGCCTCACCTGGCAAGGATTTGGCTTTCCAGAGCCCTGCCTGCGCCAACATCCCGGTGTTCCTGGTCCTGGCTGGAGAAGGAAATGCCACCTGCCCTGCTCATCCTCTCGGGAGTAAAAGATACACGTGTTTGGCATCTCAGCTGGAATCCTATCCCTGCACAGCAGCTCTGCAGCGCTGCTGGTGGGGGGAGGCTGCGGATGGACGGGAGAGTGAAGGTAGAGCTGGAGAGGGGGCCTGGAAGCGGCTGGGATGGGGGTTTTCCTGGTGAGGGGTGTGCCAGCACCCAGGTTTGCCCAGATCAGGAAGCCTTGAATGCCCTGTGCCCACAGGCACCATTCCCAAGCGCTCGCCACTGCTGGTGGTTACACAGGGAGAGGAGGCAAGTGGAATTTTCTTGGAATTTTCTGAACAGCCACAGTTTGGGAAGGACTGACCAGTGCTGGCAGAGCAGGAGCTGTGTTTCTGTCTTAAATGTAATGAGTTCAACCCTCTTCAGAGCTGGGCATCTCCCCGACCTGCTCTTGGTCTTCAGTGTCATCTTCCTTGGAGCTAGTTGTCATCCGTGTCATTTTTCACGGAGCTGGATGTGGAGAGGAGGGATCCACAGGGCTCTCTGCCTGTGTGTGCAGGAGCAGTGTTTTCCTGCTGTGCTGTGTTGCTTGTTTGTCCTCGTTCCTTGCTCTCCCATTCAAATGAGACTGTTGGGAAGCACCAGGAGCTGTGGGATGGCAGCGTGGCTCGGAGCATGGTCCTGGGACCGCTCTTCAGGCGCTCCTTGCTCATGGGAATGCAGGGGAAGCACTCCCACTCTGCAGAGGATAACGAGGGAGAGGGAGAGGAAGAGGGAGAGGGAGAGCCCCGGCCTGTCCTGGGCTGGCTCCAGGGGAGAGCAGCAGGAATGGGGCTTCCCCGCAGTAGCGCATCCCTTGGGATTCGCTGCCTGAGGAGCGATGCCAGCCGGGAGCGCCTGCCTGCAGCTCACCACGGAGACTGAGAGTTATCCCGGGGCTTTCCTCCCCTGGAAGGGAGCGGGAGGTTCCTGCGAGTGGTGTTCGGCCAGGGATGGAAAACCAGAGGCTGCAGCTCTCGGGTCTGACAGGAGCCGTGGCCTGGTGTGTGTCTCCAGCAGTAGGAGCTGCCAGGAGCGCTGATAAGCATCTCGAAATCATCTTTGCCTGCATTTAAGGGACCCGTGGGCACAAGTTTAGGTGGCTGGATGGCCCAGTATCAGCGTGGAAAACTGTGCACTTCCCTGTGACCATGGAAGGTGCCCAGGAGCCAGGATGCTCCTGTCTCCCACTGTTTGCTCCGTGTGGGAGCTGGGCCGGGCCAGATCCTGCTGCTCGCCCCTCTGTGGGGTGCATGAGAGTGACATGAGGGACCAGGTTCCTCCTGCTGCCATACACCCTGTCCCATTCCCACTCGTGCCAAGTGGGACCTCGTGGGATGCTGTGCAAGGGGCTCCTGGCAGAGTGCAGGATCGAGCCCTTCCATAGGCATTGGATGTGGGACAGCCCTGCTGTGACAAGCCCCTGCTGGGCTGGACACTCACACCATCCTGAGAACAATTTTCCAACCTCACCACTTCTCTGGAAGGGGGGATGAGCGAAGAAACTTCTCCCTCGCCCCCATGACTGGTGGGTAATTTATGGCTCGTGCACTGAAGTGTCTCGCCTTTATTTTTTTATATCTTATCTAATGTAACAGGATGTTCTCATTAGCTGTATAAATGTTTAATCCACTTTTGAATATCCTAAGGCCCTGACTGCAGCAGGATCTAATAGGAGTGAATTCCTCAAGCCATCCTAATGGATTGCAGGGACCTCACTTTCCCTCTGTCCCCAAACTCCATCGTGTTCAGCTTCAGTTTTGCAGAGGTCTTTAATTACTTTTTAACTAATTGGGCCGGTAGGATGGGCTGCTAACTGACCCACTGGTCACTGCAGCCTCGCTGGGGGCTGGCAGGTGAGGGATTGTCCAGGATGGAGCCACTGGAGTGAGTCCCGAGTGGGCCACGGAGCTGTTCCGAGGGCTGGAGCCAGGCTGGGAGCTCTGGGGGTGTTCACCTGGAGAAGAGAAGGATCTGGGAAAACCTTGGAGCCCCTTTCTGTGCCTAAAGAGGCTCCAGGAGAGCTGGAGAGGGGTTTTGGACAAGACCCTGGAGAGACAGGACACAAGGAATGGCTTCCCAGTGCCAGAGGGCAGGGTTAGATGGGATATTGGGAAGAACTTCTTTCCTCAGAGTGAGGTGAGGCCCTGGAACTGGAGGCGTGGTCTCCCCTCTTCCCCCTTGGGGCATGGCCCTGTGGTGTCACAAGGACTGAGCCCTCCAGATGCCCAGGAGAGCCGCTCTCTCCCTGCCACCAGCTGTTTGTCCCTGTCCTCCTGGTGTCCACTCCCTTCCCACACAAACCTCCACACTCCATCCGGCCTCGCCTTCCTGACAAGCTGCTCTTTTCCCCTCTAAAGCCCAGCCAAGACCCTCCTTGAAAGGGGAGCACAAAGCAGCAGCCGGGAATAACTGCAGCCTGGGAATGCTGTGGCCTCGCCGTGCTCCCGGGCTGGGATCCTGGGACAGGGACTGTCTGTGCCTGGGGTCTGGCAGCAGTGCCCACGGGCAGCCCACCATGGCTGAGCCACCCTGTCCCAGACACTGCCACGGAATTCCCAGGGCGAGCAGAGGGGACATACCCAGGATATGAGGAGAGGGGACTGAACAGGAGACTGACGTCAGGAATGCTGGGATGAGAGCTCAGATCCGTGAGCAGAGCAGTCACCCTGTGCTCACCCCCCTTGGAGAGAGGCTGCATCTGCCCCGAGGTGGAGTTTGATAATTCAATGGAAATATTCCGTGGGAATTGGGAGGTTTTCTAGCAGTGGTCTGGGATCAAGAGCCTCTTGCAATGGGCTGGGGGCTGTGGGAGTGGTCGGGCAGGGCTGGGTGGCTGGACAGGGGGTAACCCCCAGATCCCAGATCCCAGCCTGCAGTGGGAAAAGTGGGAGCTGTGGTGGGAGGGAAAGGGCTGCAGACACTGCTGGGCAGGGACATGGAGTGACCTGTGACATACATGGAAGCAGGTGCTGGCTGTGGAAAGCAGGAGGGCCTGGCAGCGGTCACTGCCTTCCTGTTCATCCAGCTGTGCCATTAATTACTGTGATTAATCAATAGGCACAGGCACATGGCAGTGTTGGGATGCCACGTGCTCTGTCCCCTCAGCACAGGAGCTGCCAGAGGTATCCAAAACGAGTCCAGGAGCGCTGCTGTTCCCGGGAATGCTTCCTGCAGGTACAACCACGAGAACAAGCTCTTCCTCCTGGCTTTGTTCCAAGGGGAGCGTGGCATCTGCTGGGATGAGACCGGGCTTTTCCCTGGGCTCTGCACACAGCAGCCCTCGGGGCCATGAGCAGATGAGCAAAGCCAGGAGGTGACTGTGACTGTGATGTCTGTCCCCTGAGAGCACTCCCAGGGCTGGGAGCTGGCACTGCCACTCCTACCAGAGCTGGGAGCTGGCACTGGCACCCCCTGGCCCATCACCTGCCGATGCTGACAGTGTGCATGTGGATGCAGAGACAGGTTGGGATGCTGGTTATCCCATGTTTTCCCACTCCAGTCCTTCCTGAGGCGCGTGTCGAGCTGCCTGATATCGTGACATAGTGTGGCAGTTGTTACCTGGGCCTTGAGTGTGTCACGTGTGTGGGGGTCACACTTTAAAGCCCTTTTCTCTTAATTTTGAACAATGAGCACTTGGAGAGTTGTGTGTCTCAGACTGGGTTTGAGTGGCTCGGAGGGGGAAATTTGATGCTTTTCCCTCTAAAAGAAGGAGCATTCAGACAGTCCCTTTAATCCAAGAACTGGGAATTAAAGCCAAAATGCTTTATTTTTAAGATGAAAATGAAAAATTTTAAACTCTAAAACTATCAGCTGCTTAATGAAGTCATTGAGTGGTGAGCGAGTAGCTCTGACAAGTCACTTCCAGGTAATTTGGGAGTGACTTCATCACTGAGGTCGGGGGATATGCTCTGGTCCTGCGGGGTGTGGGTGGGAAGCTGCAGTTTGGGAGCACAGGGGACGTTCCACTGCCCAGGACCTTCCCTGAGGATGATCCTGGAGAGTGCCAGACCCGGACCCAGCTGCGCCCAGAATGACACACAACAAACGGGGTGCAAGCTGGTGTCATGGATGGGATGGCTGGCGGGGAGCTTCTGGGAAAACCAGCCCTGAAGAGGGGTTGGCTGCAGCGTAGTGGAGAGCCTGGAACGGGCACGTGCCAGCCAGCCCAGCAGCTCCATGTGGAGTTTCCAGTGGTTTTTAAGGAACACCCGCTCCGGTCAGGGTTCACCAGTGCCGTTCCCTGCAGCCTGTGTGCATCCATTCCCCCATCCCCATCCATGGCCCAGGCATTCCTGCTGGCAGCCCCCTCCCGGTGCCCACCGCAGCCGCTGCTCCGTGCCCTCCAGAGCTCGGTACAATGGGCAGAGGCTCCCCTGGTTGGGAAACGGAGGAGCTGCGGCTCCAGTGCTGTCATCGCCAGGCAAAAGGCAACTTTATATTAAAAATGAAGGAAAAACAATACAAACCCCATAATCTTGCCCAGTTGTTGGGGTTTAGTGTTTTTCCTCCTAACGCAGAGCATGTGAATGTGTCAAGGCAGGGATAACAACTCCAGAAGTATCAAAGAAACCAAAAGTCAGCTGTTCCAGACATGATGTTGGAACAGCCCATAGCAAGGAGAATTTTTTAAAAAGCCTTAAAAAAGTTGTTTTAAAGGTCCACATTGTTACTGTCCGAGTTAATTGGATACAGGAGTAATTGGACATTGCAGATGTGTTTGTGACTCCTCCTGGCTGGCCCTGGACCTCAGCGTTGCCTTAATCCTCTGCCATCCAAGGGGGCTCTTCTTTCCCCCCCAGCCCGTCCTGCTTCCCGCGCTGCGTCCTGATGTGCCAGAGCTTGGAGAGCTGCCCGAGCAGCTCATTAGCAGTGCTCATTTCCCTGTGTCCAAGATTAATGAGGCACAGCCACTCCAGATGCTCCTCTCAGGCCACGATGGAATTGTGAGTCCCAGGAACTGCTCCGGGAGGGGAGGGGGCTGCTCCGGGCCAGGAGTCTGGCAGGAACAGTCAGGGATTTCTCGTCCCATCCCTGGGTGCACCCTGTGAGAAAAGAGGGAAAGGAGGAGAGTCGTGATGGCAGAGCCCAACTTCCAGAGTGATCCTCACCTCTGGTCCAAGCACATTCCCAGGTCTCCTTTCGGGGTTATTTTGTAGGGAAACCTCCCTATTTCCCTCTCTGCCCTCATTATCCTCCCATTCCCGTCTGTGGATCCTCCTTCCAGAGAAGTGGATTTTGGGCTGGGGATGCTGCCCCAACTGCCGCCTCTAATTAAGGAGAAGGGTTTGTTCCATTTGTGCCATTGGCAGGATTCTCCTTGGGGAATCTTCCCGAGCATTGATTCCTGTTCAAATGGGAAAACAACAGTTTGTTTTGTTAATTACAGCTGGTGTTCCCGGGGGGCATCCAGACCATCCCAAGCACTGCATCCTCTGCGGTGGTGGCGTATCCCGAGAATTCTGCTCCATTCCTGCTCCTTGGTTCACCCAGAATGTGGCTGGGATGGTTCCACAGGCAGGGTCAGTGTTCCCAACATGCTGGCAGCAACTGGACTGGCCTTGAAGTGGCCAAATTTGTGCAGAAATCCTAAGGACACAGAAAGACTTCGGAAAAGCTGTTTGGTGGGGAATGCTGTCCTGGCACTGACAGGAGACAGAGGGAATAGTGCAGGCAGGGAAGAACTCCCATTTGGCACAGAATTCCCTGTCCCTCTGTGACTGCTGCTTCCAGATCCTGCTGGAAGCGTGAGCAGACAGGGAGCTTAATTCCCTATTGGAAATCCAATTCATTTTGGGGTTTTTTTAATGTCTCTTATGATGAGGTTTTTCATTCCACCTGCAAAATTCCTGCATGGACAGATAGCCTGTCCTCCTCCTTCCATATAAATTGGGTGGCTGAAGTTGGCTCCTTTCCTGGGCAGCCGAATTCCGTGTGCTTCCTCGGAGTCATGCAGCCAGTCCTCCGAGCTAAAAATGCAGGGAGAGGGCACCAAGCTGGAGCTATTTTGGAGTTCAGGTCACTTACATTTACTTGGCCAGGCTGGAGATCTGCCAAAAGCCAAACCAGAGTGGCAGGAACACTGATTGCAACCCGACCCGCTTCCTGAAGAATCCAGAGAGGGCGAGGATGGAAACCAGGGAGCTTTCCTGGTTGATCTAAGCAGGGAATAAATTTCTTCCTGTCCTAAATGCTCACATGTCCCTTTTAACAGCAGAACAAGGGAGATTTTGTGGGGTAAGCTTGGAGATACCAAAGCCTTGAGCACCCCGGGGAATTTGCACCTTGTCTGTGACAGGGATCTCTGTGGATGCATGACAGGAAGATGCTGGGATCTCCTGGAGATCCACCTGTATCTTACCCTGATCCCAGTGGAATGGGAGAGCCCTGTTGGACCAGCAGGTCTTGGATGTCTCTGTTTCTGGCAGTTTCCGTCCTGCAGAGCTGCAGGAATTCCTGCTGCAGCACCTGGAGGATCGGCAGCAAGGGAATGGTAAGGGCTGGCTGGGATCAGTGCTTCCCTCAGGGAAGGCAGGTGCCCTGGAAAGGGAAGGAAAAGCAGAAGGCATCCAGGGAATCCTGGTTCAGGTTGTGGATGAGTGCTCCAACTCTGCCCTCCCCGGTGGTATCACCAGCTCCTTGCAGTGTCTCCATCCATGTTTTCATTAAATCCATGGAATGTCCATGTCCGTGACCCCAACCCTCTGCTAGACTTCCCTGATGGGAATCAGCACAAACATTTTGGGGGGAAAACGTGCAGATCCATGCAGAGTCTGCTTGTGCCAGCTGCGTTTCCATGAGAGAGCAGGATGAGCCTGAGCAGCTTCCTACAAAGCTCTGGGAAATCTGTTCCGGCTGCCTTTTCCACCCAAATGCGGAGCTGGGACAGCTCAGCTGACACCCACAATCCTCTGCTGGAGCACCCAGCGTACCCTCCATGCCGGGCTGCACGTGAGCCCAGGTGGGAGCTGGGATGTGACTGGGATCTGGGAAGCAGCGTGGGAGAGAGTTGGAGCTGAGAAGGAGACTGGCAGGAAGCAGGAGCGAGTAAATCAGCCGAGCTCGCCTGAGTTGTGACTAAAGGGGGAGCATGAGACATCTGCAAATATTAGAGATGTGTAAACACGGAGCAGGGAGAGGGAATGGTGAAGGGAATGATTGAAGGGAGTGAACTTTTGGATGGAAAAATGTAGGTCAAGTATGAAGGAAAACTTGTAGGCAGCGAGATAAGTGCTGTAAAACAACCTCCTTGGGAAACACGAGGAAGTCCCACTGACGGAGATGTTTATCCTGAGGCAGATGAGGGCTGGAAAAGAGGCTGAGCTGGAGGGATGGATTCAGGGTGTCCATCCCAGATGGGGCCGGGCACACCAGTGGTGCCCATCCAGCTCCTTGTGTGTTGTAATTCCCCTTTAAACCACAGGCTGGTTGTGGTTTAGTTAATCCGTCCGGCTTTTAGTCCTGAAAACTTCGTGGCTTTGGGGGGAGTTCATCCCACCCAACTCCAGCCAGTTCAAATTCCAGCAGGTCACCCACACCAGCTGTCCAAAATCCTGGATGGTCACTGGGGGAAAGAGCAGCACCTCCAGCCCCTTGCTGCGGGACGCTCCGAGGGTCGGGGTGTTCTCAGGACACCCTTTCCTTGTTGCTCTAAAGGCAGCCCAAATAATTAAGGTAATTAATAAGGGCCCTCTCTTTTTGGCTCCAGATTACACTGGAGTGTGTCTGGAGCGAGTGAAAACAGCAGCGTAGTGTCCAGGCAGGGACTTGTCGAGTCCTCGGGTTGGAGTAAGGACGTGTCCTGTCTGGATAACTCCTGGGCAGCCAGTGGGTGCTCTGGAGCCCCTTTGACTCCCCCTGGTGTTGTGTCCCCTCAGGGTCGGGTGTCACTGTCCCCTGAGCTCTCCAGCCCTCCCTTACAGCCTGTTGGGGTTCCACAGCAGCAATGACAGGTCCTGCTTTCCCAAAGAAGGAGAACTCACGGTGCTTGCAGAGGGCCTTGTCCCACCCTCTGAGGGCTCCTGCCGTGTCCTCCTTGCTGTCCCCATGTCCCCTTGCTCCCAACATTGTCCCCGAGGGAGCCGAGGTTGTCAGGGAGGGCACATGTTACAGTGGGGGTTGTGGCCCCTCTGGAGCGTGGCCTCTTCCTCCTTGGCTCTGGGGAATCAGCTCGGGCAGATCATGGAGACATGGAATGGTTTGGGTGGAAGGGACCTTAACACTCATCCAGTCCCACCCCGTGTCACAGGCAGGGACACCTTCAACTATCCCAGATTGCTCCAAGCCCTGTCCAACCTGGCCCTGGACACTTCCAGGGATGACATGTTCAGGGATGCAGATCCAGAGCTCAAAACTCTCCTGCTTGTGTCCTCACACTCTGTTTGCAGAGTCACTCCCACCTCTGGAGCTGTTCCACCGTGTCCCGGTAATTAACATCCAACAGGACAGGGAGAACAAGCACCTGCATTCCCACATCCCAGGGGAAAGCCCTGGCCACGCCACGATACTGGGCACTGCTCCAAAATATTCACTCCATAAATTGCGTCCCAGTGCCCATTAAACTTTTTGGGATGAAAGTTTCACCAAAGCTAACACACTTCTGTGAAAATTCTGGGCTTCATGATTTGGCATTTTCCAGGGAAAAATAAAAAAACAAACTGAAATAACTTGCCAAGAATTTCCCAACCAGCTTTAATCCTGAGACACCACCGTGGTGCAAACAAACAATGATAAGGATCTATGGAAAACATGGGGAAACAAAGAAGTGATGGGTTTAAAGCCTCCAGAAAATGAAAATGCAGCTGGGAGGAGGAGCACGGGGTTTCTCCAAGCATGCTGAGGAGGGAAACTCATTCCCTTTGAATCACAGGGAGCCCTTTCTAGCTGGTTTCAAAGGAAGCTGGATGTGGTCACGGAATGACCGTGGTGCTGTCACTCCTGCCCACATGAGTTCGCGGATGAGCTGGAAGTGCCGCGGGTTTTTTGCAGCCTGAGGAATGATGCACTCCAGGAGAAATGGGAGCTCTCCCTCCCTCTCTGCTACAGCCCGTGGAGACAAACAACTTCCCCCATGCCTGACGCTGGGGAGATGAGGGAAATTCGGGAATATGGTTGTGACTGAGGCCATCTGGGCTGTCTGCAGTGGGCACAAGCACACGGAGGCTGGAAGGGAAGAGGGAAACACAGGAGTGGACAGGCTGGAGAGGCAGGGAATGTGGCACAGCCTTGCAGTCACAGCTGAACCCCCAGGGTGCTCTTCCTTCTGGAAATGTTGCCAAGCACAGCTTGAAGCATCAGGAAGGTGAGCAGAGCACATGGAGACACCTGTACCGCTGTGTGGTACCTCCCAGTGCCAGAACATCCACGAAAATGGAACAGGCTTCCCCCTTGAGCCAAAAGAAATGGAACAGCAGAAGTTCCAGCTGTCAGGGAATTGGGAATCTCTCCCAGAACCTGCTGGGGAAGGTGAGGAAGGTGTGATTTGGTGGCAGAGAGGGACAAGCCTGAGGTGCAGCAGCTGCATGTGCTGCATCCCAGCTGCTTCTGTCCAGCAGCTTTTCCAGCAGGAAATTTCCAGTAAAGACCAGCCCATGGTGTGTTTTGCTGTGCCATGTTCTATATCCAGAGCTGATGGGGACCAAGGCACTTCAGAGGAGGTGAGAATCCCTCCCCTTCCCAGCAGAGCAGTGGGATGTCTTGGGGGTGAGGGGGATGCTCTGGAATGGGCGATCAGCAGCGTTTGAATTTCTGTGTGACAGACCGAGCTCTTGAGTCTCTGATGTTGGCTGAATCTGTCACGGTGCCTGTCCGTAGGGGACATTATTCCTTGTGGTTATTTAGCTTTATTTTTGTGGTGGATTCAGCTCAATAGACGAGTTCCACCATTGTGACACTCCAGTGGGTCGTTTGAATCCATCGCTGTTCAATAAATGACCCCGACACTCATTTCTCACGAGAGCTGAGAGCTCTCCCTTCCCCTTTCACAACGCGATGCTCCAGCAATCCCGGTGCTTGGGAAGTGACTGTCCCTGTCCATGATTTCCCGCAGGCTGTCTACAAGGCGTGGCTGTGCTCCGAGTACTTCAACGTGACCCAGCAGCAGTGCCGGCAGCGGATCCCATGCAAGCAATACTGCCTGGAGGTGCAGACCAGGTGCCCCTTCGTGTTACCGGACAATGACGAGCTGATCTATGGAGGTTTGCCTGGCTTCATCTGTACGGGTAAGGAGGGCCGGGCTCACAGCGGGCACGGGCGGGGGCACGGTGAGCCCTGGGGGATTTCCCGGCCGCTTCCCGGGTTTGGAAGGCTTGTGGGGCGGAGTGGGAGGAGGGGCAGCGTGGAAAGGTTGCCTGATGCCAAAATGTGGCCATCCCAAGGGTAGAGGGTGAGGGGTTAATGGGGACACAGCAACATCGCAGCACAGGCGGTGAAAGTTGTACCTCTGGCTCAAAGCTAAAGCACGGAGTGAGCTGCCGGGGATGGATTAAAGCAGGGTGGGGATAATGAACCGCTGAACAGGATTTGGGGAGCCCTGAGCTCGCCTTGCTGGTGTGTGCTGGCTCACAGACCAGTCTGAGGGGTGTCTGGGTGTCCTGGCTCTCAGGTGTGCCCATCCCACGGCTTGCAGGCACCGGGGCTCGCTCCCTCCGCAGCCTCATCCTCAGTGTCCCGCTGACCCCCCGTTCCTGCTTCCTTCCTCCCTTCCCGCAGGGCTGCTGGAGAACCAGCTGCCCGACGAGGAGGCCAAGTGCTGCGAGGTGCAATGGGACTCCTGCGAGCACCCCCCAGACAGCAACGAGGACACATCCCCCAAATCCACGGCGTCAGAGTCGCTCCATTTCCACCGCCACGACCCCCACCTCCATCACCAGCGGCAGAACCACTACCACCTCTACCACCACCACCACCACCAGTACCACCAGTACCACCAGCCCCGCTCCCCGTCCTTGCTGCCGGTCTCCGCGGGGTCTCGCCTGGGCAGCAGCAGGATCAGACTGTGCGTGCTGGTCCTGATGCTCCTGCACACCATGGTGTCCTTCTCGAGCGTGCACGGCGGCGCCGGGGGGCTCGGCCTGGAGGCCCCGCCCGCCCTGGAGGAGAGCGTGGCACGGGACGAGTGACGCGGAGGGCAGAGCCGACCTCCAAGGAGAACGCCAGATCTTTTTCCACAAGGGGGGCACATGCTATTCCTCCAATGGGAGGCACGGGATTGGGGGTGGCGCACACGCACCCCCGCACATCCCCCAAGAGCTGCTCGCGCGGGGCATCCCCGTGGTGAAGAGTCTCTATCGCGCACAGGGCTGCGGGACCCGGCGCCACAAGGGTTCGGGCAGGGGCAGCATTCCCGGCTCCGGAACGGCACGGGGGCGGGGGGACCGAGGGGAGGGGTCCCTTGGGATCGAGGGGTGTCCCCATGGGACTGCCGAGTGTCCCCCGGCCGCTGCCGCGAGTGCCTTGGGCGCCCGCGCCTCCCCCGCCCGCGCCGTGCCGAGGTTTGACGGTCGGCCCAGCCCTCGTTCCTTTTCTCCTGGGTCTGTGGATCCCGAGGGAGCAGGCGGAGGGGCAGCACCTCCCGGCACAGCCTGGCCCACTCCTTTCCCAGGGAAAAGCCGCCGCCTCGGGGCAGAACCACCCTGGCGAGGCGCAGCGTCCTCAGCGCGGCGCTGCCTCGCTGGCGGCGTTTGGGGACAGGAGTGGCACGCTGTGACACTGCACTGTGGTACCACTCGGGGTTGGTCTCGCTGCATCCCAGCCTGCTCCTCCAGCCTGGCCTTTCCTGCTCCTCTGTGCGAGGGGGTGGAGAGGGAGGAGTCACGGAGCAGAAGGGATGTCCCCAGCATTCCCACATCCCACTTTGCCAAGTGTCCTGATGATTTGGTGTAACCTTTTTTTGTTGTCCTTCCTGGCTGTTGGGGTCTCGGTGAGGAGCTGGGGAGATGTGACTCCAGCAGCACACAGCTGTGAGGGAGAGGAATCCCACGTGGCAGCAGTTGGATGCAGGGAATCCCAAAGGCATCCTTCCATGCTTCCCAGCTACAAATCACTGACTGGATGGCAGGAGCACTGGGCAAAAGGGCTGGAGAAATCTGGCTTGGAGGGAAAGTCTCCCACACAAAGAGGCACTAATAAAGCCCAGCTAGGGAGGAGCAGTTTTGTGAATAGTTTCAATCCATGGATGCCCTCAGATCCGGAAATTTCTGGGAGCCCAGCTGGACTTGGCCGGGCAAGGTGCTGGATGGTGCAACCTCATTCGGCTCACTTGGGGTGGTTTTTTAACCTGAGCTCAGCATATCCGGGGATTCAGCCCCAAACAAACATCAGATCCCTAGGATCTGATCCCCAGGACATTTCCTAGGAAACTCCCAATTCTTCACCCACCCACCAGAACCGTTCCCAGCATGGACACTGCGAGGTGGTGCCTCCGGGCCGGGCACCAGGGGCTGGAATTTGTCCTGGGTGTGGGCAGGGAAGGAAGAGGGGGTGTTTTAGCACGAGGTCACGAGTTGGGTGTGAACCCACTCCCTGCTCCCAGAGGGGCTGGGATGCTCCATCTGTTTCCAGGCTGGCTCTTGACAGGAACCTACAGCAGAGCCCTGTGTGGATCATTGCAGGAGACAGGGATGGAGCAGGAAGAATGTCCTGCTGCATCCCAAATTGATCCCAGATCCTGGTGAGGGTCCAAGAAGTCCCAGAGTTGCTGACCTGTAGGAGTTTTTGTGATTTCTGGTCTGTTGAGGTGAAGCAAAACCAAGCAGAACCCCATGAGCAGAGCCCCATGAGCAAAGCTACTTCCTGCCCGGCTGGAAGAAGGAAGTACCGGGCATCTCGTGGGAAGCACAGGTTTCCTGACGTTTCCAGCCCATTTCCAGACCAAAGAGGCTCTGAGAAGCAGCTGAATGTTTGATTCCTGCTTTGACTTGAATCTCAGAGCTTTGGGGTGATGTTTACACACCACCAGTTGCCTGTTCCCAAAGTCCTGCAGAGACGAGGCCTGTGATCCCACTGTCCCGTGGTTTTTGGGGAGGGAGAGGTGGTGCTCATGGAAGATGGAGAGTGTTTCCCGAGCAGATTCCCTTGCTGTTTGCCACCCAAAAAAGTAGGATGTCTCTCATTTGACTGTTCCTCATGACATCCATATAATTCCAGCCGAGTTTACACCAATCAGAGCAGTTGGACATGGAGCAGTTCTGCAAACCGGGATCCAATTCCTTGGTTTTCTGTGAGCAGTGGGTTGTGGAGCTGCTCTGACGAGGAGCAAAAGCTCCCAGGCAGGCCAGGGGAGGGAGCACAGCCCTGTCCCTGCCTCCAGACAGCCGGATCCCAAAGGAAATTAGATTTCTCCTGTACTGCCAAGAGTTAAGCTAATTCCAGGCGCCTCTCTCGGAGATAGGCTGTGTCCAATCTTGGAGCGACTCATCCAGAGAGAAGAATAGCCCAGTGTGGTGCGTCAGCAAGTGGCCCTGAGTCACTGGCCCTGTTCATTGTGTCATGTGTGACACTGAGTAGCGCTGGCGGGCACGGGGTGGCCCGGCCTCAGTCCCTGCGCCACGTCCGGATCTGGATCCGGCATCATCCCGGGGGATGCATGTCCTTCTCCCTGTCCCGAGGCCCTCGTGTCCCACTGGTGATGGAGCATCAGGCCAGGCTTGGGGGTGGTGATGGGTGATGTGAGGTTCCCAGAGAAGCTGTGGAAGTGTCCAAGGCCAGGTTGGACAGGGCTTGGAGCAGCCTGGTCCAGTGGGAGGTGTCCCTGGAACAGAATGGGCTTTAAGATCCCTTCAACCCAAACCATTCCGTGATTCCATGATTTCCACAGAGCTGCAGGAGTGAGGTCCAACAGCCCAGTTCATCTTCAGGGAGTGCTGGCAGGGATTTTCTGGGATAACTTGGGAGCTGCGTGAAATGGTTTCACCTTCCCTATCACCAGCTGGAGGGAGGCTGGGAGCGCACGCTGCATCCTGGTGAGTTGGGAAGTGGAGCCAGCTCAGAGCCAGGCTGGTTGGGGTGGCTCCTGGGGAGTTTTGATCCCCAAGAGTGAGGAGGCCCCCAGGGCAGTTATGGAGGAGATCCGTGTGTTTTCCAGGCCATGGCTCCCAGGAGGTGTTCCCAGGAGGAAGCACACAGGATGCGGATCTGCTCTGGGAGCACGGGATGGGCTTTACCTGCTGCAAGCGGGAGGAAAGTGCTGAGTCTTCCCAGAGCGAGGCTTTGGAAGGAGATCTTTTCTTTAGCGAGTCTGGGCTGCTGTCAATAAGTTCTGTGGTTTTAGGGCACCATATGCTGCATTCAACACTTTGCCAATCTCCTTAAATGGATCCAGACAAGGCTGTTCCCAGAGCAGGAGCAGCTGGAAGCGGTGTATGAAGCAGTCCATCATCAGGAGCCCGTCAGATAAAATTCCTGCCTTTGGTCTGACATTACAGCCTCCTAATCCTCCATCCCCGAGCGCTCAGGCTTTGCTCTCCAAAAGAACAGCCCAGGAAGCAGACGGTGACATTGTCTCTCTTAACACCACTGGCATTACTTTTATTACAACATGGAGGGAATGTGCCTGGAAAAGGAGGGAAAAGGCTTCCTTACCCTGTGCATCCAGGGATGCTTCACCCCAAGCCCTGTGTCCACCAGACCAGGGGCCCTTTGCAATCCCAAATGCTTTCCACATTCCCAAAACCACCTTGGAAAAGATGAGCTCGAAATGATTTATCCCACCAGGAACTTAAACCCAAGGGGCTTTGTCCTTTTCATCCAATCATCTTCTCTCTAAAGAAAGTGCCCCATGTTGGGATTAATATGTAAAATTCAAGCTTTCCTTCAGTGGACAAACCTGTCTTTGCACAGAGAAAATTCCCAGTGGGAAGCAGTGATTCCTCCCTGGCGAGGGGGTTTCTCATCCCCGGGGAGGTGAGGGATGGTGTTGTCTCCACAAGCTCCAGGTGTGGGCAGGGAGAAGGAGCAAAGGGAGCCGGGTCTAGCGTTATTCCCGGGTTTTGCACTTTCATGTAGCTGCCAGTTGTACAAATTAATTAAAAATAACTGAAGAAAAATCCCAAAGAAAGGCCCTCTTCCTCTGGGGAACATTAATCATTAGTTGAGTCTTTTTCTTATGAAAATACAGATCCATGGTAGCCCCAGGCAGAAGATTCCCAGGGAGAGCCCTCACCATTCGTGCTCGGAGTTAGGGAAATCGCTTTGAAAGCATCTGACAACTAAAGCAGAACATGTTGAGTAACTTGGCAACACTGGGAAAACATCTGGAACTGGTTTCTCTTCAACACATTTTGCTTTGCTTCAAGAGGAGATGTCAGGGCAGTTCATTAACTGCCACTCAGGGCCACGGGCGGGGCCAGGAGATGCTCGGCTGCCGCCTGCAGGAAGGGAATAAAGGGAAAATGCCGGATATCTGCTGCTCCTGGGCAGGATCCTGCAGGGCCAGGCCATGGGGCGTCCCCGTGCTGAGCTCTGCAGGTGCCTCCTGGTCTCTGCTGGTGCTGAGTGTGGAGGTTTGGGATGGGTTGGTGAGGTTGCCTGGAAATACTGTGGATGCCCCATCCCTGGGAGTGTCCAGGGCCAGGTTGGATGGGGCTTGGAGCAGCCTGGGATAGTGGAAGGTGTCCCTGTCCATGGCAAGGGGATGGGACTGGATGATCTCGAAGGTCCCTTCCAACCCAGACTACTCTGGGATCCATGATTTTCACAGAGCCAGAGGGAGTGAGGCCCCATAGCCCAGGTTACCCTCAGCTTGTGATTCATCCTAATCCCATTCCTGCTGCCCCCCAGGGAAGGAATGCCAGAGGGCTTGGTGGAGACAAGGTCAGGACAGAAACATTCCTGGATTCTGCCGAAGCGCGATGGGGCAGCGTACTAATTTGAAAGCAAACCACAGGAGATTGCAAGGCAGAGCTACAATTTAATAGGAAAATTACAATAAAAGCAATAGTATGGAAATACTGGCTTAAAGTGACAGGGTCAGGATACGACCTGACGCCCTGCCAGTCAGTGTGGGGGTAGCAGTCCCTTAAATGGTGGCTGCAGTCCCACTGGAGTGATGGATGTGGTTTTGTGGAAGCGGTGATCCTGTAGAAAGATCTGCTCCTTCTCTGGAGATCCAGCGGTGGTTATGGCGCTCTTCTCCTCTGGGAATCCAGCGGTAGTGCTCCCATGGTGTTCCAAGCCTCAGGTTATATCCAGGTAGGACTGTTCGGCTCCTCCCCCTGGGCGGGGCCTCTCACAATGGGACGATGTCATTCTGAGGGTCATTCTGTGAGATCCTTTCTCGGTGCGTATCACTTGCTCCTCCTCTTCTGGGCATCTCCCGCAGTGGCGCTGGATGTCGTGGTGGTTGTGGAAGCAGCGCTTGTCATACCCTTCTTGGTGCCAGTCAGCAATTTAATCTTTATACGTCCTTTCTTGGCCTTCTCCAGTTTGTCCATCTCAATCATCTGGGCTTTAGCTAGCGCCTCGTAATACGAATCCTCTGACCAGCCGTGAGGATCAAACACATCCTTTGGGTAATTTGTACCGATTTCATCAATGGCACAAAACTGGACCAGTTCTTCATAGATGCTGGGGTTGCGAAATTCCTTCATACTCTGGATGATGTGGTTCAGATCCATGCCCTCCTTCATTTTCCTCTCATACAGCTTTCGAATTTTTTCCTGCAATTGGTCAGAACATCTGCCAGGAGGCTCGGCAGGGATTTTGATCTCATCTGGAGACATGTTCCACCCTCTCTCTGAAAAAGAAGTGACCAGCTCCTGAGGATCACTTTTCTCCACTTCTAGGAATTCCTTTAGGTCACCAACCTCTGGTTTTTCAGTCTCTGAATTGTCATTGTCTGACTGCCGGCTGTTCTCATCATCCTCCTCTTTGTACCCTTCCTTGTCGCCATCCAGGCGGGTGAAGTCATCTTCTCCATACCCAGCTGAGACCAGGTCTCCTTTCCCTCCCGTGGGCTCTCCCCCATCGTTTCCCGCCGTGCCAGCCTCGCTGCTCAGCTCCGGGTCTGAATCCTCGGCGTAAACCGCCAGCAAGGAGACAACGCCGCGCTTCCTCACCGCCATCTCCACCTCGGCCTCGCTAGCTGGAGTGCCCCGCTTTGGGCGCCAAAAATGCACTGGTTTGAAAGCAAACCACAGGAGATTGCAAGTCAGAGCTGCAATTTAATAGGAAAATCAAAATAAAGTCAGAAAATAGTATGGAAACACTTGCTTAAACTGACAGGGTCAGGATATGACCTGACACCCTGTCAGGTTGGGAGTAACAGTCCCGCTGGAGTGATGGATGTGGCTTTGTGGAAGCGGTGGTCCTGTAGAAAGATCTGCTCCTTCTCTGGAGATCCAGCGGTGGTTATGGAGCTCTTCTCCTCTGGGAATCCAGCAGTAGTGCTCCCGTGGTGTTCCAAGCCTCAGGTTATATCCAGGTAGGACTGTTCGGCTCCTCCCCCTGGGCGGGGCCTCTCACAATGGGACGATGTCATTCTGAGGGTCATTCTGTGACACCCTGATGGGCCATTAGCAGAGATGACCCCCCCGGGGTGGCTGCTGCTTCCCCGGAGGGAGTTATCAGGGCTGAGTCACGGAGAAGATAAAGAACATCGCCCCACTTATCTCCTGGTTACATCTCAATTGTAACCCAAGACAGGTGGGGAATTCTCTGTGTCAGCTTTTCCTGCTTCCCTGGGGCTTCCCATCCCCCGGGGGGGTTAAACCTCTGTTAAATTACGCTGGAAAAGTTGGGAAGGGCCGTGTCTGGTCTTCAGGTTGGATGTTAAAGATCTCCTTCAGCTCAAAAGTCAGCTCGCAGGCATCCCGGTGGAGGTACCCTCATCACACAACCCCAAAATCATCCCTTCTGCCACAGGAGGAGTCTGCTCTGAGCTCCTGCACACAGCTCCCTCCATGAGTCCCTTTTATTCCAGGAACAGAAGGATTTTAGCAGCTCTTTCCGGGTGTTCTCAGTCCAGGTGGCTCTCTGGGTGACCTCCCAGCCTGCACGTCGCTGTGAGGAAGGAGGCAGGGAGCAGAGGGAATGCTGTGGTGGAGGATGGACCATTTTTAATTGAGGGTCATAAAAAAATAAGGAATGAGTGATTTGAAAAGTTGTTGGGATTTTATCAAAGCTCTCAGCCCCTCTCAAAGGCCTGGGCAGGAGATGGGTGAGTTCCTGAGCCCAGTCCCTCCACCCTTTCCTGCTCCACATCTCCAGGACTCGTGTTCCAGGCAAGGCCAGGAGCAGTTTCCAGCCTGTTTAGCATTTCAGGACGATCTTTTTTCAGCCCAGAAAGTCGACAACTCCACTTGTAAACTGAAACTCAGCAAAAAGCCCCCAAGAATTAGGTTTGGCTTATGAAATTTGGGGTTGGTTTTACCATTTTTAAATGTATTTGGGAACTGGACATGCCTGAGTTGCAAAACAAAAAGACAAAAAGAGCCAGACAGTGATTTTTTTTAATTTTGAAACTTGTCAAAACAAGCCAGATTGATCATTATGGCCAATTTTTGACCCTTTTTTTCCTTTTTTTCACAAATTGAGAAATGTATCCAGAACAGCCCTTTCCCACAAAACCTTTCATTTTCCAAAAAGAAAACGAAGCAAAAAAAACCCCAACAAAACCAATCACACTTTTTCTGCTCGCACAGTTGGAACGGTCGGCAGCGGATTGGGAGAGAATAGCAATTTGTAAGGAATTCCAACCAGCTCTCCTTAAAATAGCATCCAGCCAGTTTCTCCAGGGCAGGAGGCTGGGTGGCTCCGTGGTGGGAAGAGGCTGGAGCGGAGCCTGGCTGAGCAGGCCGGGATAACACCTTGGGAATGCAGGGACACCTTCCCCGTGGGAATCGGAGATGCTGCTGCCTGGGAGGAATTCCTGGGGATCCCCAGCCATCCCTCTGAGGGAGGTTTGGTTTGGTTTTCTGAATCCAAAACTGAATCCAGCCCCTCCGAGCCTCCTGTTCGGACACAGCCTCAGGATGCCTTCAAAAGGGAGAAGACGCTCCCGTCTGAGCACGGGGGTGGAATTGGGGAACAAATTCCATGTGCTGGTCCCTGAGGGATGTGGGAAGGGAGAGCGGGAGGAGAGCCCAGCCCCTCGTGCCCTTCTCCCTCCGGAGCGTGTCCGAACTGGGGCTCCCCGCCTCGGGTGTCCCAGAGCCTCGGGGGGGCTGCAGGGGGGACCCGAGCCCTGCGGTGCCCGGGCTGCTGCTGCCCCGACCCTTCTCAAGTGCTTGTGCCGTGTGGGTGGTGACAGAGCTCGGCCCGACCCCAACGAGGTCCTTTTCCAGTGCGTGGTGGTGAAACACAAACCAACATTGCTGAAGTCAAAGTATCCTTTCTTAATCCCCCGGCCCGGTTTCTCTTTCTTTCCAGCTTTTCCTCCTCCTCCGCCTCCCGGACCCTCCCTCTGTTCCCACCCCCCTTCTGTTTCTCTTTCTCCCTTCTGTCATAAGAAAGTGACTGTGTCCTCGAGGGGACAGTTTTCTTATGCCATTTTATACACTGTGCTTCATGTTTAGAACTTTTTTGCACTAGTTCCTATTACATTTATTTTCCAAACTGGTTTGACAAAAAACAAACAGAAAAAAACCCAACAAAAACACAGTCCCATGCTATAATTCAGTTGTATTAAAATATTATCCTACTACTCTCTGTGTTCAATAGTCTCTGTACCTGTAATGCTTTCAGTTCTGTTGTATTTTGGGGCTGAGGTTTTCTCTGCTCCTTGTTTAACCCAGTAAAGAAATAAAATGTTAAGAATTGATGATAACTCCTCCTCCCTGTCTCTGCCGTGTCACTGGGGCCACCAGGGTCCCACGGGGACGGGCTCCCCCCAGAACCTGCCCCAAACCCCGGCCGCTGTCCCACGGGGGTTGTTTTCCTGCCAAATCCAATCCCAACTGGAGGCCAGAGAGGCGGGATGGAGGGACAATAACCCTGCCTTAACTGAATTTGATTTCGTAACCTTTCTTTATATTCTTTTGTTTCTTGCCTTCACATTTCTTGCCACGGGGCTCACCTCAGAACAATAGGGGCGAAGGCTGTCACCAAGAGATTCATCAGACAATAATGACTCAACCAGGGTATCCAAATTTTGCCCAGCTGAAGTCCACACCCACACATAATCTGGAATTAATTCCTCTGGACAACAGAGCTCGGCATGGAACAGAGCGAGGACACCGCGCTCCAAATTGAGCGCTGCGTGCCAGGCTGGGACAGGCCACGGGATGAAGCTCTGGAGTTCCACTGTGGCCGTCCCCATCCCGAGCTGGAAACCCTCGGCTTGGAATGAAAACCAGGAAAAGGGGAAGGAATCGGATGGGGATGGGAATAAATGTTTAGGAGAAGCAGATTGGTGCAGGAGGCGAATGGGGGAGGCCCCGGCTGTGCTGCAGAACCAGGGCGCAGAGTGGGGGTGCAGGAGGGGGAGTTTGGGGGTCACAGTGAGAGGNTTTGGGGGGTCACAGTGAGAGGGGCTGGGGGTGGGTGACGAGGGAGCTGCACCTCCCCAGCGTGGGCAGCAGGAGCAGGGGATTCTGTCCCTCTGCCCCACCCACCTGCAGAGCTGCCTCAAACTCCAGAACCCCAAAATCAGAAGGATGTGCAGGGGCTGGAGCGAGTCCAGAGGAGGCCACGGAGCTGCTCCCAGGGCTGGAGCCCCTCTGCTCTGGAGCCAGGCTGGGAGAGCTGGGAGTGCTCACCTGGAGAGGAGAAGCTCCAGGGAGAGCTCAGAGCTCCTTCCAAGGCCTGAAGGGCTCCAGGAGAGCTGGAGAGGGACTGGGGACAAGGGATGGAGGGACAGGACACAGGGAATGGCTTCCCACTGCCAGAGGGCACGGTGAGATGGGATATTGGGAAGGAATTCCTGGCTGTGAGAGTGGGGAGGCCCTGGCACAGGGTGCCCAGAGGATGGAAAAGGTGCGTGGCCCCCAGATGGGAAAGCAGCCCCTGGAGCCTGTCCCCAGGAAGCCTCGGGTGCCCCAAGCTGTCCTGCTGCTGGCATTCAAAGCAGCTCAGGTGATTCCCAATTCCAGAGTGATTCCTCCCGGGTGCGCCCTAAACTGTCCCAAGCAGCTCTGGGCACCAGCTGGGCTTTGGGAGCTCCATAAAAGGGTCCTGCAAGGCCCTGGGCTGATAAATGGTGTTGGGATGCATCATCAGCCTTTCCAGGAGAGTGTTTGGAATCTTTTCCTTTGGGAATGCTGCTGGCAGGATGTGTTCCAGCAATCCTGGTGCCATCTCTCCTTCCCACCAACCTCCTGGGAGCCGGGGGAGCAGCGATGCCACCCCTGAGCCCCCAGGGCAGGGTTTTGGTGGCCACGTGGTGCCTAAACTGCTGCAGCAGCTGCAAATCCACCCAGGAACGTGCTGATTCCCCGGGATTTCGTTAGCGGGGATTTGTGTTGGGTGGATGTGAATTCTCGTGGCTATAGGGAGGGCTGGGCACATCAAAGCTGGGAGGCGGCGTGGGGCCAGGGAGAAGTTTCTCAGCTGTAAATTTGCCTCGTGGCTCCATAAAAACTGCAATGGGCAGCATGGAAAGATTTCTGCTGGGAAGAGCCCGGAAAATGCTGCACCCCCGAGAGAAGAACACAAAGGGCTGCAGACCCGAATCAAAGCCCAGGCCTGGGGATGGTTTGAGGTGCGAGATGGGGCTCTCCAGATGCCAAAATCCTGGGTGGGGTCTGGGTTTTGAACCTCAGCCCTTCTGGCTGTGGGTTAGGAATTCCTTTTTCATGTCTTTATTTATAGTTAATAGATGACCCACCAGCTCCTGCTTTCTGGGTTATCAAAAAGGAAAAGGATCATTTTCAAACATGTGTATTCCTGAACAATTTCAGACCTCCTGAAGCTTCCCCATCCTCTCTGAGCAGAGGAGAACTTGGGATCTGTGGAAATCCAGAAACATGGATCTAAAAATGAGCCTGAGTTCCTTGTTTTCCACACCAACACTTGACCATGGGAGATTGAGGATCCTGAGGAGAGGATTCCTCCTCTCAGGAATGCCCTTTCAGGGTGTTTTCCACCTACCAGGAAACTCCAGGATAGTGTTAGGCCTTCCCAAGTCTGGGCATTCTGGATATGCTCCAGCTGGAACTCCTGACGCTGGTGAGTTCTGCATTCATTTTTCTGGGATCAAACAGGTTTTCTGGGTGTGTTTATGGCTTTTGTGACTTGACAATGTGATGCCACCTTAGCCAGCTGATGAAAATCCTGGAGTGAGGAGTTGACGTTATTAATGATTGTCATTTTCCACATTTTTTGCCTGGAGGACTCCTTTGTTCTCTTCTTTTTGTCTCCAAATCTGTGTTAAGTAAGAGCTTACAATTAATTTTTCATTCCAGCCCCCTTTGCCCCAGCGGAGCCTGGAGGGGCTGTGGAAGGTGGGTTTGTGAGGATTTCCATGGATGCTGGGAGCCAGATGGGTTTCACTGGGTGATTCCTTTCTCCCTTGCTCTGCTTTTCCTGGTTTCTCCTTTGGATCGTGTCTGTTGGGTCTGGTTTGGTACCTGAGCAAGATCAAGGATTCACTGATGCTTTTTCCACTGAAGCTTTGTTAATTCAGCTTTAATTGCAGAGAAGTCCTTGATGAGGAAGAGCTGGGGAGGGTTGGATTTGCTGCCTCCCCCTCCCTCAGGTTCCCTGCTTGCCCTTCACACCTGACCTGTCACCTTTTCCAAGGAATTCTTATCCTGGCTCACACTCAGCTCTGAGCTCTGCTCTCTGAGACCAGGGACAGAACACAGGGAATGGCTGGAGCTGCACCAGGGCAGGTTTAGGTTGGATTTTAGGAAAAGGTTCCTCTCCCAGAGGATGTCAGGCACTGAAAGGGCTCCCCTGGGCATGGTCACATTCCCAAGGCTGCCAGAGCTCCAGGAGCGTTAGGACACTGCTCTCAGGGATACCCAGGGTGGGGTTGTTGGGGTGTCCGTGCAGGGCCAGGAGCTGGACTTGATGATCCTGTGGGTCCCTTCCAGCTCAGGAAATCCTGGGATTCTGTGGCTCTTCTTCCTCCGGTCTCAGCATCTTCCCACCACCCTCTTCTCTCCTCAGCTGTGTCGCTTGATCTTTTCTCCGAAATTCATTGCGTTTGGGAGTTTTTTAATAGAATTATTTGGGTTGGGATCTTTGGGTGATTGCTACCCCTCTCTTGTTCCTTTCAGAATGGATTCTGTCTCCCCCAAATCCCTTCTCCCACGGCTCGGAGCCCAGCCCAGGTGAACAACCAGCCCCAGGTAATCCCAGCCCGGGCTTGGAGCAAAGCCTTACTGCCAGGAGATCCCCTGACATGTTTGCACTCATAAACTTGTCAACATTTGGCTTTTTTTGTCCCTCTCTGGGGGAAATTACTGCTGTTCCTCACCCTGTGTCAGCTCCCGCGCCGCGTCGGGGACGGTGCTAAAACCCCCGCTGTGGGCGAGGCTCCGGTGGGAGCTGTCACTGCCTCGGGGTCAGGGAGCCAAGGGGAACCTCTGTTCCACAAACTGTGAGTTTTTCATAAAAGCCTCTCTAATTTGTACCAAAGAGACTCCAGCACACCCTTGGGACTGGTAAAAATAATAATAGTTTGAGTGGTGGAAGACTGCGAATTTGAAACAGAAGGTTGTGAGATCCACGAGAATTACCCGAAACGTCAACGTTGGACATCAATAGATGTAATTTAGATGTACAGCGAGATAGCGGAGATTCCCACAAAGAACTGTCAGCTCTCACCTCTTCAGATCTCAGTGAGACAGAGCAGATGTTTCCATCCCATCGATCCAGAGGAACCGGCCCTGCCATCCCGGAGCGCGTTCCCTCCGATCGCACGGGAATTATTCCTCACCAAAATTACAGGGTTTGCTGTTTTTCAATCATTTTTTTAATTCACTCCGAGATGAAACGCACATGTTCCTATCAGCAGGTTTAGCTTAGGAATGCCACATTCCCAAAGCCAGGAGCCTCCTCATGGAGCAGAGGTGAAGGCAAATGGCCCTCGGAGCTGGAGCTGTTCCCCCTGGAAAGGTCCCTCTCTAACACCCAATTTAATCTTCGCTATTCCATCCCCAACAAACGGCTCCTGCCCCTTCCCAAATCCCCTCAGCCGGGCTCACATGGAGCGCTTTATCCCGCCTTGATCTCACATGGGCTCCGCAGAGGAAATTGCTGCTTTAGGGCTGTGTTCTGGAGGATATTCTGTCTGAGCCTTGTGATCTTTCTCCTCGCTTAAATCCACAAGTGCTGGCAGCCTGGCAAGAACAAACACGTGGGGTTTTCCTTCCCTGGTTATTGCTGTCATCTCACATTAGCAATTCCCGGGGCTGGAAATCGCTGAAATCCCAGGTCACCTGGAAACTAAGCCCCGGATGTGGGGTCCTGTAGCTGGATCAGGGCCTGGGCGTGCAGTTTCCAATCACTGCGAGCAGAAAAAGGCACTTCCATATGTTCTCCTTATGGCTGTTCCTGCTTTGATATGAATTCCTTGGATTTACCCTTTTTAAAGCCAGGCCCTCAGTTCTTTACGCTGGGCTCGCCCTGCCTTACCCAAAATGCTTAAAAGTTTGAGTTTGGGCCAGAAGTGAGCTTTGGAAAAAGGCCTGGAGTGACAGGAAAAGGGGAATGGCTTCAACCTGACACAGGGCAGAGTTACATGTAATTTTGGGAATAAATTGTTGTCCAGAGAAGCTGTGGCTGCCCCTGGATCCCTGGAAGTGTCCAAGGCCAGGTTGGACGGGGCTTGGAGCAGCCTGGGATAGTGGAAGTGTCCCTACCCATGGCAGGGGTGGGATGGGATGAGCTTTGAGGTTCCTTCCCACCCAAACCATCCTGGGATTCTATCCTGGGGCTGGAACTGTGGCCCTGCTCCATCTGCAAAGGATTTCGCTCACTTTAAGTTTGTCTCTTAATGCAGAAATTCCATCTTTAGGCTCAAACCATTATCCATGGAATTTACACCTCAGAGAGAGAGGCAAAAGCCAAAGAGGCTGAAATGGGCAAAAACCTGGGGCAGGGGATTCCCAGGAGCTCTCCTGTCCGAATTCCCCCCACCTGGAGAAGACACAGGTGGTGCCACTGGGGTTCCAGTTTCCTGTGCCCACAATCTGGTGCCAATCCAACTCACTTCTGGCAGTGGGAAGCCATTCCCTGTGTCCTGTCATTCCATCCCTTGCCCAAAGTCCCTTTCCAGCTCTCCTGGAGCCCCTTTAGGCTCTGGGAGGGCGAAGCTGCTGCAAACCCTGGTGCTGTGAGAGCAGTCACTGGTGTGGGAGGGCAGGGGACTGGTGGGGGTGTCCCACTGGACAGGGTGTGGCTCTGGGGGGTGGCACCTTTTCCCCAAGGAGCCCCAGACCCAGAGCTGTGCTGCCAGGAAAGAGGGCCTGGAAAAGCACAGAATCAATTGAGTTTGAAAAGACCTCTGAGGTCATCGAGGACCCAACAAGACCGTGGCACCAGGAATGCTGGAGCCTGGAAAAACCTCTGCCAAGGGGCAGGGAGAGGAGCCCATGGTCCCTGGTCAGGCTCAGCGTTCGGGGGCAGCTCCCTCCATTCCCTCCTCCTCCTCCTCCTCCTTTTCCGTGCCTTTTGGTGAGCGATCCGAGGCCCAGAGCCGGCTCTGGGCTCCCTGGCAGAGCATCTTTCATGTATCACGTCTGCTCCTCGAGGCACAGATCGTATCCTCTTTCCCTGGCACCAGCGCAGCCCGAGAGTGGCACCCCCAGGACAATGCCTTGGCCGGCTCCGGCGCTGACCCGGGATGTGGGAGCCGAGGGGTCGGCATGAGGGGGCCAGGAGGCACCGGGGAGGGTGAATGCCGCGGTGTGGAATATCATTGTTCCAGCCAGGATGAGTAAGAGCACAGCTGAGCCTGGTCACCGACGGCACTTCCATGATTCCGGGGGAGGCAGGGGCTCGGAGACGGCTGCACAGTTGAAAATCAAGACAATGAGTCTATAAAAGTTTAAGAACTGAATAGATCCCGGACATTTGGTTCTCATTATCACCAAAAAACATATAAATAAACATACAACAGAACCAAGAGCAGCATCTTCCTCACCCCCTCTGCAAGAAGTCGTGTTTAGGCTGAACTCGGCCTCCTCGGCCAAACCTCCTCCCGCGTGCTCCGGGATGGAATCCTGGGGCTGCCAGGCCTCATCTGCCTTCAAAACAGAGCAAAGGCTGATCCGTGAGGTATCAACGTGCTGCTGATCCTTAAAAATCAGCAGTGCAGGGGGAAATGTGAAAATAAGCCCAGCAAGAGTCAAAACAGCTTTTTTTTTTCTTGTTGTGGAAACAACAGGGAACACCTTTCCACTATCCCAGGTTGCTCCAAGCCCCATCCAGCCTGGCCTTGGATGCTTCCAGGGATCCAGGGGCAGCCGCAGCTCCTCTGAGCAACTAGATGTTAATTGTGAGAATTCGTGGAGTAAGATGAGAGGGACAAATGAATGATCAGAGAGACAGCGATGACCTGAGAGGGGAAATCTTGGAAGAGTCCCTGGCAGAGCTGGGGAAAAATCCACAAATGTGATTCCTCAGTACATCTTGCTCTTGTAAGACGAATATTTTGCTCAATCCCTGCCCCTGTGGAAGCAGCTGGACACAAATAATTACCTTTCCTGCACGGACGGAGCTCACAGTTACAGGAAAAACAATCTCAGGCAGAGCAGCTTGTAAGGAACATCTTGGATCTCACTGAGGAAGAGGAATTGCAATTGCAGTGCTGGATGGAGGCTCTATAAAATCCGGATTCTCCTTCCTGAGGGCTTGTAAACGCCCGCGGATGTGCTGTTGGAGTGCCAGGATTTCAGGTTTTAGGAGACTTTATTGTACTCGTGCTGTTGAGAACATCACTGAGAGAGCAAGGGATGGCTTTCCTCAAAAGAAAGTCAGGAATTCCAAAGCTTTTAGGTCACACATGTTAAACTCGACTCTGCAGCCGCTGCAGGAATTGCAGCTGCTGCCAAAATGTAAGTGGGAAATGGGCTCGAAGCTGCTTTACATCACTCCAAGATTCCCTGAGCTGTGGAATTCACGTGGAGAGGGGCACTCAGACCTGCCATGGGGTGCCCTGTGCTGTGCAGGGGGTTGTGCCCACTCCAGAGGGAAGGGAGATCTCCTGAGCCACAGCAGCTCCCTCCCACCTTTGGTTAAATCCTGCTGGGATGGGAAGGCGATGCTGGAAAAAACCCAGCCAGTTTGGGAATCAAGGGAAAAAGTCATTCCAGAGGAGTCCTCTGTGTGTTCTCCTCCTCTGCAGCCTCTGCCCACCCTCCCAGGACCCTCTCAATGCTCTTTATTTTCCCATCCCAGCATCAGGAATTCCTGTCCCTCCTGCAGCTCCCCCACCCTCTGGCTCCTGCATTTCCTGGACCAGGACTCCTGGAGTGCAGGAGGGATGCAGAGAACAACTCAAACCTGTGAGGTTCTTCATCCACGCAGTGAAGCTTTTCAGGGATGGCAGAGGAAGGGGAGGAATGTTCAGAACAAGAGGAATTGAAATAAAACCTTGCAAAAGCTGCAGCCGTGGATTGTGGGGCTCAGCTGGTCTGGGTGTGAGGATCCTGCTTGTTAATTATGTGTTAATTCCATCATCACATGGGATTCCTTTTTAATTAGAGGGATGCTGGTGTGCTCTAGGAGGCAGAAATCCCTCAATTTGAGGATTTGGCCTAAATCCCTGATGGGATCCAGGCAGGAATGGAGAGCTCACAACTCCTCCCTGACCCAGCCGCAGGCTGACCTGACCCCTCAAATTCACCTTCAAAGTAACACAAATGACTCTGAGAAAATGGGATGAGGCTGCTGCGAGTGTGGGTCGGTCCATGTAGGATTGGGGTTGGGGTTTTAATCTTGAAACCCAGGATTTTGGTGGTGCAGGAGTTGGATTTGATGATCCTTGGGGGTCCCTTCCAACTCAGGATATTCTGTGATTCTATGAAAACCAGTAACAACCCTAAGCACTCAAATAATTATAAATGTTCCTAAAATAATTGCAGGGTTTTGAACAGAGGGTTCATTTGTGTTTATTTGCTTTTAGCTCCTCAGTTGTTGGGGTTGGCAGCGCTTAATGCTTCCAGTTTTGTTCTTCCCAAATATTAGGGAAACATTTCTCTCTTAAATGAAAACAGAAGCTCTCATGGAATTTCATGTCTGCAGCACAGGACTTATAGGAAAAAACCCTGCTGCAGGAAAACAAGGCCAGGAGAGCTGGAGAAGGTCGTCCTCCTCCCCAAAGGCAGGGCAAGGCCACCGTGGGATCCTTCAGGGCTCTGATCTGTGGGATGAAGACCCCACAGATTCCCAGACGATGTGTTCCAGGGCTCAGAAGGGTTTCCCCTGGAAGGGACAGCCTGGTGGGAAACTCACCCTGCCCCCGGGATGTGGGAGCACAGACCTGGCTCGGGACCACCCAGCTCTTGGAGCCCACCCAGGGGAGCTCGCCAGGACCATGTCCCAGGGATGTGCTGGGGACAGTCCTTGTGCTGGGCCCTCCCTGGAAATCCAGGGATGGCTCTGACCCCTCCCAGCCCCGCTGACCTGCTCTGCATTACCTGGTCCTCCAGAACCAGGCAGAACCCTCCTCTGCAGTGCCACCCCTCTGCAGTGCCACCCCCTCTGTTGCCATTAACACCTTTTATTTAAACCTTTTTTTTTTTTATCCTTTTACTTTTCCAAATCACATCCTATCCTCTCCAGGCCACCTCTCGGATTTGTTCAGCTCATTTCTAATTTCTGAATTCAAATTTCCTGGCAGCCTGCGAGCATCACACAGCGGCTTATTCATCTCATTATCCCTCACCTTATCAATTAAACCCACAGGCTGGGAATAGAACCAGCACAGGCTTTGCAGACTCCTTTCGAGGAGCTTTCAGGTCCTTCCAAACCAAACCAAGTGTGATTCCATGGTTCCCTCTGCAAACCCATTCCTCTCCCTGGTTCACTCTTTCCCAGGCTGTTTTCCACCTTACATGGGATTCCAGCAGTGAGAATCAACCTTTAAAAAGCCAGAAAAGGCAGCGACAGCCGCCCCAAAGCACTCCCACACCCCTGGGGACACTGCTCGGCCGTGTCGCCCGGCAGAGCGGTGACAACGGTGCCAGTGCCCGGGGCATCTGCTCCCAGGAATCCTCTGCTGGCTGCAGAGACTGGCGAGACTGCGGTCACCGGGACCGGGATCGAGTCCTTCTGCACCAGGAAAGGGATCGGGACGGGGACTGGAATCGGAAGCGGGACCGGGGCCTCCTGCACTGCTCTGGGCACCGTGCCCACCCGGGACAAGGACAGGGACGGGGATGGGGACCGGGATCGGGATTGGGATGGAGACAGGGACCGAGATCGGGATGGGAACAGGCTGGAGACAGGGACCG
>VYZT01021104.1:1258-16205 GCA_013400735.1 Pomatostomus ruficeps
ATTTTTGGGGTTTTTTGGGGGTTTTTTTGGAGCCTGTTCCGGGCTGATTTTCTGTTCCCAATATTTTCCGGACACAAAATATCCTCGGAGATGGGAAAAGTTCGGGAAGTGCCTGGGAGAGGACAAAATTCCCTGGAGCGGCAGAAGGTCGGGAATTCGGAAAAATATTTTTAAAAATACTTTTAAAAAAAAATTAAAATAGATTTAAAAAAATTTAAAAAATAAAAAATAAAAATATTTTAAAAATTAAACTATAAAAAATTAAAATATATAAAGAATATTTAAAATATTTTTAAGAAATTTTAAAAAATGGATTTTCCTAGAAAAACCCCACAAAACTTGGAAAAATCTTCCTTATCCCAGAATTCCACACCATTCCACAATTCCATGAAACCGGTGCTGAACTTACATTGGGATTTGATGTTTCCCTGCCAGATTTTCCCTTTTTTAATTTTTTTTTTGGGGGGGAAAAAAAAAAAAAGCTTGGAAAACCTCGATTCCCTCTTTTTTTACGTTTTTTAGGGAAAAAAAAAATTTTGGAAAACCGCAACTCCCTCTTTCTAGTGTTTTTTTAGGAAAAAAAGATTTGGAAAACTGCGCTGGCGGAGGTACCTTGAGGAAGATGGTCTGGAGCTTCCCGCAATTCCGGCCGCAGCATTCCGGAACGTTGCGGGAGTAGAGGATCTGGTGGGCGGGGACGCGGGCGAAGGCCACGCGCTTGTCCCCCTGCAGCATCCAGATGACGACGTCCGGGAGGCTGCTCTGCGGCTGGGAAACGAAATTCCAACGGGATCCCGCTGGGAATGATCCGCGGGAACAACCGGATCGGGGTCGGGATCGGGAAGTCACGGAATGGGGTGGGATGGGGCGGGATGGAGGTGGAATCCCGTCCCGGTCCGTGGGCAGGGACAGATCCCGAGATTTCAGGTGGATCTGAGTGCATCCAACCCGGCCTTGGATTCTTTCCAGGATCCAGGGATTCTCTAGGAATTCCAGCCCAGCCAGGAATTCCTTCCCAAAATCCCATCCAAATCTCCGTTTTTCCAATCTGAAGCCATTCCCTGGCTCCTGTCCCTCCATCCCAAATCCCAAATCCCTCCCCAGCTCTCCTGGAGCCCCTTCAGGCCCTGGAAGCAGCTCCGAGATTTCCCTGGAACTTTCCCTTCTCCAGGTAAAACTTCCCAGAATTCCCAGAGCAAAAGAGTTCCAGAATCCTGGAATGGTTTGGGGTGGAAGGGACCTTAAATCCCAAAAATTCCCATCCCATCCACGGGCAAGGACAATTCCCATGATCCCAGGTGGATCCAACCAGGCCTTGGGCATTCCCAGGGATCCAGGGATTCTCTGGGAATTCCAGCCCAGCCAGGAATTCCTTCCCAAAATCCCACTCCAATCTCCATTTTTCCAATTTGAGGCCATTCCCCGGGTCCTGTCCCTAAATCCCAAATCCCAAATCCCTCCCCAGCTCTCCTGGAGCCCCTTCAGGCCCTGGAAGCGGCTCTGAGGATTCCCTGGAATTTTCCCTTCCCCACGGATTCGGGATCCCGAGATGTTGGATCCCAACGCATCCCAAAAAAAACCCACAAACCCACGACGGGAAAATCGGGAAGCGTCACCTCCTCGGCCATGGCGCGGAGGCGGCTCAGCCAATCCTCGGCGTGCTCCAGGATTTGGGAAAAGCCGGAATTCTCGTGCCGGAGGCGCCGGGCCAGGCGCAGGATCTGCTCGCGGTGAGCGCTCCGGAAGCGGAACAGGCTCAGGTCCAGCTGGGTGCTGGATGCTTTCCCGAGCACATCCGGAAGCTCCAAACTGCGGGAAAGCGGGAATTGGGATTGGGTTGGATTGGGATGAGCCTTGAGGGTCGTTAATGCTCATTAATGGTCATTAATGGTCATTAACGGTCACTAACGATCATTAATTCCGGAAGCGGAACCGGCTCAGCTCCAGCTGGGTGCTGGATGCCTTCCCAGGACGTCGGGAAGCTCCAAACTGCGGGAAAGCGGGAATTGGGTGGGGTCGTTAATGGTCATTAATGGTTATTAATGGTCATTAGTGGTCATTACAGGTTATTAGTGGTCACTGGTCATCATTAATGGTCACTAGTGGACATTAATCATCACTAATGGTCATTAGTGGTCACTAACGGTCACTCGTCCTCATTAATGTCCTTTGATTAATTTAAAATAATTTAATTTAATGTAATTTAAGTCTAAATTTAATTTAATTTAATCCTTAAATTAATTTAATTTAATTAGTGGTCCTTAATAGTCACTAGTGGCTGTTAATGGTCACTAATCATCATTAATGGTCACTAATGGTCATTAATCATTATTAATGGTCACTAATCATCATTAATGGTCACTAAAGGTCACTAATCATCATTAATAGTCAATAATGACCATTAATAGTCACTAATCATCATTAATGGTCACTAAAGTCATTAATGGTCACTGATCATCATTAATCATCATTACTGGTCCCTAATGGTCATTAATCATTATTAACGGTCACTAATCATCATTAATGGACATTAATGATCACTAATCGTAATTAATGGTCACTAATCGTAATTAATGGTCACTAACGGTCACTAATCATCATTAATGTTCATTAATGGTCACTAATTATCATTAATCATCATTAATAGTCATTAATCATCATTAATGGCAATTAAAGCTCCTTCCTCCATCCCAAATCCCCCCCCAGCTCCTCCCTCTTCCCGTGGGATTTTCCCGCCGTTTTCCGATGCTTTTCCCGTCTTTTCAGCTCCTTCCCGAGGAATTCGGGAGCCGCCAAAAATATTCGGGAACAGAGGAGCTTCCAAGGACGGCCGGAATTCCCTCGGGAATTTCTCCACCCTCATTTTAACTCCCGGAAAAACGCGGATCGGGAGCTTTTCCAGAAAAATCCGAGGATTTATGGATCCGCTAAAAATGAATTTCCTGCTCTCCCGGCTCCCGACGCGCTAATCGGGATTTCCTCCGGAAAAACAAATTATGAAGAGAAAAATAAATTTATTTTTAGGTTTGGGAGGGGATTTTTTAAGGATGTGACATTCCCGCCTCCTCGGGAATTCGGGATTTGGGAGCTGGAAATCGGGAAAATATGGAATTACGGAATGGGATGGGCGGGAATGGATCTTAAATTCCGGGAAAATCCGTAAATTCTCTTTGCCCAGCATGGAGCAAAATAAGGAAAAATTCCCCCCAAAAAAATGCCTGGAGCTGCAGGAATTCGAGGGAATTTCTGGTGGGTATATTAGGAAATTAAAATTAAAATTAAAATCAAAATTAAAATCAAAATTAAAATTAAAATTAAAATCAAAATTAAAATTAAAATTTAAAAAATGAGGGAATTATTTGGAGCACTTTTTCCCAGGGTAAAGGATGAGAAATTTGGGAATTTAATGGGAGAAAATGCGGCAGGAAAATGTCGCGGAATTGTTAAAAAAGGGAGAAAAGGAGGGAAAAGGGGAAATGGGATAATGGGAATAAAGGGGATAAAGGGAAAAAAGGGAAAAAAAGGGAAAAAAAAGGGGAAAAAGGGAAAAAAGAGGGAAAAGAGGGAAAAGAGATAAAAAGGGGGGAAGGGGGGAAAGAAGGAAAAAGGAGAAAAAAGGAGAAAAGGGGAAAAAAGGGGAAAAAGAGAAAAAAGGGGAAAAGGGAAAAAAGGGAAAAAGGGGAAAAGAGAGAAAAAAGGAGAAAAAATAGGGGAGAAAGGGGAAAAAGGGGGAAAAGAAAAGTGGGAAAAGGGGGAGGAATCTGGGAGAAGAGGAGAAAGAAAAGGAAAAACAGGGAAAAGGAAAAAAAGGGGGGGAAAGGAGAAAAAAAGGAGAAAAAAGGGGAAAAAGTGGAAAAAAGTGGAAAAAAGTGGAAAAAGGGAAAAAAGGGAGAAAAGGGGGAAAAAAGTGGAAAAAGGGAAAAAGGGGGGAAAGGGGGGAAAAAGGGAAAAAGGGAAAAGGGGGAAAACAAAGAAAAAAGAGGGGAAAAGGGGGGGGAAAGGTGGAGAAAGGGAGGAAAAGGGAGAAAAAGGGAGAAAAGGGGGAGAGAAGGGAAACGGGGAAAAAAGGGAAAAAAAGAGGAAAAAAAACAGGGAAAAAAATGGAGGGAAAATGAGGGAAAAGAGGGGGGAAAGTTAGGAAAAGGGGATTCAAGATCCAGAATAAACATCAGGAAAGTTTTCCCAATCCCGAATTCCCGAGGAACCTGCAGTCGGCGACGACGTCATCGAGCAGTTGGGCCGCCAGCGCCTCCAGCTCGGCCGGGGGCCGCTGGGACTTCAGGGCCACCTGGAGCTGCTCCAGGTTCTCCTCCTGCAGGAAAAGCGGGAATCAGGAGCCGCGGAATTCCCGGAATCCCATCCCGCCCCGCTTCCAGGGCATTCCCAAGGATCGGGATCTGAATCCCAGGGTTTGGAGCTCCAGGGAAACAGGAAAATCTGGGAAATCCCAGAAATCGCTCAGGAGCTGAAGGGAGGATCCTGAATCCCTGGAATTGTCCAAGGTGAGGTTGGAATTGGGGTTTGGAGAAACTTGGGATAGGGAAAGGTGTCCCTGCCCATGGATGGGGTGGGGATTTTGGGGATTTAAGGTCCTTTCCCAGCCAAAAATTCCAGGATTCTGGAGCCAGGCTGGGAATGCTGGGAATGTTCCACTGGAGAAGGGAAAAATCCAGGGAATCCTCGGAGATGTTTCCAGGGGCTCTGGGAGAACTGGGGAGGGATTTGGGATTTGGGCTGGAGGGACAGGAGCCAGGGAATGGCTTCCCAGTGGGAAAGGGGAGATTGGGCTGGGATCTTGGGAATTGGGAATTCCTGGCTGCCTGGAATTCTGGGCTGGAATTCCCAGAGAATCTCTGGATCCCTGGGAATGTCCAAACCCAGGCTGGATCCTGCTGGGATCGCGGGAGGCGTCCCTGCCCTGGATGGGGTGGAATTTTTGGGATTTAAGGTCCTTTCCAACCCAACCATTCCAGAATCCCGGAATTCCGTGAATCCCGGAATCCCACAAATCGCGGAATTTGTGCCCAGTGTCCCCGGGCGCTGACCAGGCGCCGGGCTCCGTGCAGGAGGAGGTTCCGGGCGTCCGTGCGGTGTCCGATGTCCTCCCAGTGCGACGACAGCACCACCACCGGCTTCACGTTCCCCCAGGGCAGGTAATAGTAGTGACAGCCTGCGGGAATAACGGGATAGCAACGGGATAGCAACGGGATAACAACGGGATAACAACGGGATAACAACGGGATAGCAACGGGATCGCAACGGGATAACGGGATAGCAACGGGATAGCAACAGGATAACAACGGGATAACGGGATTGCAACGGGATAACGGGATAGCAACGGGATAGCAACAGGATAACAACGGGATAACAAGATTGCAACGGGATAACGGGATAGCAACGGGATAGCAACAGGATAACAACGGGATAACAACGGGATAACGGGATAGCAATGGGATAGCAACGGGATAACGGGATAGCAACGGGATAACGGGATAGCAACGGGATAGTGGGATAATGGGAAAACGGAATAGCAGGATAGCGGGATAACGGGAAAATAGGAAAACAGGATAAAGGGATAATGGGATAGTGGGATAGCTGGATAATGGGAAAATGGGATAGCAGGATAGCATCATAACAGGATAACAGGATAGCAATGGGATAGTGGGAAAATGGGATAGCGGGATAGTGGGATAGTGAGATAATGGGATAGCAGGATAGCGGGAAAATGGGATAACAGGATGACAGGAAAATGGGATAGCAGGATAGTGGAATAATGGGAAAATGGGATAAAGGGATAGCGGCGTAACCGGATAGTGGCATAACGGGATAGCGGGAAAACAGGAAAATGAGGAAACAGGATAAAGGGATAATGGGATAATGGGAAAATGGGATAGCAGGAAAATGGGATAGCGGGATAATGGGAAAATGGGATAAAGGGATAACAGGATAGCGGGATAACAGGAAAATGGGAAGACAGGAAAACGGGATAACAGGAAAATGGGAACACAGGATAAAAGGAAAATGGGAAAACAGGAAAACAGAATAAAGGGATAATGGGATAGCAGGATAATGGGATAACGGGATAGCGGGATAATAGGATAGTGGGATACCAGGAAAGTGGGAAAACAGGATAGCAGCATAACGGGTAGCAGGATAACAGAAAAATGGGAAAATGGGAAAACAGGATAAAGGGATAGCAGGAAAACAGGGAAAACAGGAAAATGGGATAGCGGGATAACAGGATCCACCCCCCGGGGAGCAGGAATGGAGAGGGAAGGGTGGCATCAGGATGGGAATTCATCCCCGAAGGTGTTTGGGAGAAAGGTGGGAATGATGTTCCCAAATCCATGAGAGGGCACCAAATCCAACATGATGTGTTCCGGCTGCACGGCTCTGGCAACGAGGCCGGGAACTGGCTCAGTATTCCCGGTGGGATGAGGATGGGAACCAGGGAAAGGACAGGGAAAAGCCAGGGAAAAGCACTCCCAAAAACCACCTCAGGGAGCCCAGAGCATTCCCAGCTCCCTGCTCCTTCCCAGAAACGACTTCCCCGTGGCTCAGGTGGGAAAATCCTCAGGAATCTCCTGGCCCAAGTAGGGACATCCCCAGCGGAATCATCCAGACACAGCCCCAGCCTTCCCATCCCAGGAATTGTCCCAGGCCAGGCTGGATCCACCTGGGACAGTGGGAGGGGTCCCTGCCATGGATGGGGTGGGAATTTTGGGATTTAAGGTCCTTTCCCCCCCAAACCATTCCAGGACTCTGGAGCCCACTGCTCTGGGAGAGCTGGGAATGTTCCACTGGAGAAGGGAAAAATCCAGGGAAATCTTGGAGTCTTTTCCAGGGCCTGAAGGGGCTCCAGGAGAGCTGGGAAGGGATTTGGGCTGGAGGGACAGGAGGCAGGGAATGGCTTCCCAGTGGGAAAGGGGAGATTGGGCTGGGATCTTGGCAAGGAATTCCTGGCTGGGCTGGAATTCCCAGAGAATCCCTGGATCCCTGGGAATGTCCAGGACCAGGCTGGATGGACTTGGATCCACCTGGGATGGCAGAAGACGCCACAAACAAAAACCAAACAACCCTTGAACCCCTTCCCACCAAACCACTCCAACAACTCCAAGATTCTCTCCCACGGGGCGGGATTTGGACGATCCCCACAGACAGAATCCACGAATCCACGAATCCCTGAATCCGTGAATCCCGCGGAGCGGCGCTCACCGTCGAACACGGCGCGGCTGTACTGCGTGGTGGAGGCCAGGGGCAGGCAGGTGCCGTCGAATTTGTTGCCGTAGTTGCCGACGCTGACCTCGAACTGCACGGCGCCGTCCACGCCCTGCAGCATCGTGGCCGAGTAGAAGGCGGCGAACAGGGAATATTTCCGCCGGCGCAGGAATTTCTGGAATTCCAGGACGGGGAAGTTGGGGAGGGTTCAGAGCACCGGGAAAAGTTGATGGAGCTGGGAAGGGTTTGGAGAACCAGGAAATGCGGAGGGAGCTGGGGAGGGTTTGGAAAAGCAGGAAAAGGGAGCTGGGAAGGGTTCAGAGCACCAGCAAAACCTCAGGGAGTTGGGAAGGGTTTGGAAAACCAGGAAAAGCAGAGGGAGCTGGGAATGCTTTGGAGATCCAGGAAAAACAGAGCTGGGAAGGGTTTGGAAAAGCGGAGAGAGCTGGGAAGAGTTTGGAAAACTGGGAAAAGCGGAGGGAGTTGGGAAGGGTTTGGATAACCAGGAAAAGCGGAGCTGGGAAGGGTTTGGAAAACCGGGAAAACCTCAGGATGCTGGGAAAGGTTTGGAAAACCAGGAAAAGCGGAGGGAGCTGGGAAGGGTTTGGAGCACTGGGATAAGCTGGGATTGGTTTGGAGAATTGGGAGAAACGGAGCTGGGAAGGGTTTGGAGCACCAGGAAAAGCTGGAAAGGGTTTGGAGTACTTGGAAAACCAGAGGGAGCCGGGAAGTGTTTGGAGCACCAGGAAAATCTGATGGAGCTGGAAAGGGTTTGGAAAACCAGGAAAAGTGGAGCTGGGAAGGGTTTGGAAAACTGGGAAAAGCAGAGCTGGGAATGGTTTGGAGCACCATCAAAAACAGAGCTGGGAAGGGTTTGGGCTGGGATCTTGGGAATTGGGAATTCGTGGCTGGGCTGGAATTCCCAGAGAATCCCTGGGAATGTCCCAGGCCAGGTCTGCACCATGGGACACCCCCCACCCACATCCAACCTCCAATTCCCAGATTTCCCCCAGGAATTCCGATACCTCCACCCTCAGGATGTCGTCGGCCGGAATCTCCTCCACCTTCTGCTCCAGGTGCTCCACCAGCTTCGTCTCCAGCTCCACCAGGATCCGGCCCCGATACGCGACCCCCTCGCCCTTGGGATAGACCGGGAACGGCCGTCAGAATTCCCGGAATTCCCTCCGGAATTCCCAGCCGAGCTCTGCCTTGGCTTCCAAGGAGTTTCTTTGCAAAGGATTCCCAGCCGGAGCTTCCCAGGCGGAATTTTGGGAGCGGGAGGTGTTAGCGGGAAGAGCCGGGAAACGCGGAGCGGGTTCCTCAAGCCGGGTCGGGTTAGGAGCAGCTTTTCCGGGAAAAGAGGAGCTCGGAGCGTTATTTTTGGGAATCGCCGGGAAGCGGCCGGGGTCACCTTTCCCGAATTGAGCGTCTCGTAGGGATCGGGGAATCCGGTGAATTCCCGGGGGCTCCCGTAGAGGTTGATGTAGCAGGGCCCGAAGGTCGGCAGGAATCCCAGCCCGTCGTCCACTGGGAACGGCACGGAAAACAGGGATTAGGGAATTCCCGGAGGAATTTTGGGAATGTGGCCCATGCCGGCAGCTGGAGGCCACCACATCCTGGAATTTCTGCCCATTTTGAGTGCTCTGACCTCACCTCAGAGTGGGAGAAAGGCGTGGTGCCAAATCCCGGGAATTCCCAATCCCAGGAAAAGTTGGGAAAAGTCGGGAAAAGTCAGAGAGGGGTGGGACAAGAGTGAGAGTGACAGGAAAGAGCCTCCGGATGTGCCGGGGAGGGTTTAGGATTTTTGGGAAAATTCCTTCCTGGAAATTTGGGATGGGACATCCCTATGGATGTGGCGCTCGGGGAGACAGATCGGGGTAGCCTTGGATGAATCATCAGGAATTTCCAACCCTGGGATTCCATGGAGGGAACCACTCGTTTTTATGGAATTTTGGGCGGGAATCCCGGGAATCCCCTATGGAGCCGTTCCCTTGTCCCAGCTCATCCCAGCTGATCCTATCCCAGTAAAACCAGTCCCAGGAGGTGCTGGAAAACTGGGAAGTGCCCGGGAACGTACGGTCCGAGGGTTTCGGAGGCTTCGTGGGAGCAGGAAACTCATCTGAGGCACAAAGAGAGGGAGAGAGGTCGGGAAAGGTCAGAAAAGAGATGGAAAAGGGTTGGAAAAGGGCTGGAAAAGGGGTGGAAAAGGGAGAAAGGGGGGAAATTCCCACAGGTTTTAGGGCAGAGAGACAGAGAGAGGAAGGGACAGGTTGGTCACGGAATCCCGGAATCGTGGAATTGTAGAATTACGGAATCATGGAATCAATGAAGGAACCATGGAATCAATCATGGAGTCAACCATAGAACCATGGAATCATGGAATCAATCATGGAACCATGGAATCGTGGAATCATCCATGGAATCATAGAATCAATCATGGAATTAATAGTGGNCATGGAACCATGGAATCATGGAATCAGCCATGGAACTATGGAATCATGGAATCATCCATGGAATCATAGAATCAATCATGGAATTAATAATGGAATTAATAACGGAATCGTGGAATCAATCATAGAAACAATCATGGAATCATGGAATCGTGGGATCAATCACGGGATCAATCATGGAATCATGGAATCGTGGAATCAATCACGGGATCAATCATTGAATCAATAATGGAATCATGAAATCCATCATGGAATCAGTCATGGAACCATGGAATCCACCATGGAACCATGGAATCAATCTTGGAACCATGGAATCCACCATGGAACCATGGAATCAGGGAATCAATCATGGAATCATGGAATCATGGAATCAATCCTGGAATCCTGGAATGGTTTGGGTGTGAAGGGATCTTCAAGCCCATCCCGGTGCATCCAGGGACACCTTCCCTATCCCAGGTTTCTCCAAGCCTCATCCATGGACAATTCCAGAGGCTGTGGGATTGGGATGGAGCATCCCTGAGTTCCATTTCCCAGAATTCCCTTGGGATCAAGCTGATCCCAGTGGTGGAATCCAGGAGGTGCAGATCCTGGATTCCCCCATTCCCAATCTCTCTCTCTCTCCCGCCCATCCTGGGATCCATGTTGGGATCGGGAAGAGGGGATGGGACACAGGTGGGATACGTGTCCTGATCCATGGAATCATGGAAAGGCCTGGAAAGACCTGGATCGTGTCCTGATCCATGGAATCATGGAAAGGCCCAGAATCTCATTCTTCCCATTATCCCAGGGAATTCCAAGCCTTTCCCAACATGCCCATCCCGTGTCCCTGAATTTGGTGGGGGGGTCACAAAGCCAAGCACGGAATTCCCGGTGAGATCGCGGATTCTGTGGAAGCTCATGCAGGAGGAAGCTCCCAAGCCGTGTCCCGAATTCCCACTCTCCCACACGGTTGGAAAAATCCCGGGATTTGGGATTGGATGGGAATTCCCAGCCTGTGACAGCCCCTAAATGTCACCTCAGTGGGGCCACCATGTGTCACCAGCTTCTGGACACCCCATGGAGCTGGAGTCTCCACCCCCATTCCCAAAAATCCACCAAATCCCCTCATTCCCAAAAATCCCCCAAATCCCAAACCCAGCGGGGTTGGATCCAGATGGAAAAGCGGGAACAGCTCGGACTGACCCCCGGGAGGGGACAGGGATGTCCCCAAAGCCACCACAAACTTCCGGTCACCCCTTGGAACTGGAATCTCCACCCCAATTTCCAAAAATCCACCAAATCCCCTCATTCCCAAAAATCCCCCAAATCCCAAACCCAGCTGGAAAAGCGGGAACAGCTCGGAGCGACCCCCCGGGAGGGGACAGCAATGTCCCCAAAGCCACCACACCAACCTCATGCAGCTGCTCCGTGGCCGTGCAAATCCCAAATCCCGGCCTCCTTCCCGCCCTTACCCTCCAGCTCCCCGCCGGGGGCCGAGATCTTCGACATTCCCAGGAAAGCCGTGCCGATGACGTCGTTGTGCGTCAGGCGGTCCCTGAGAGGTGACATTGTCACTTCGGGGTGTCCCCGCGGCCACCGGGAATGGAATTCCCGCCCTTCCGGATGCCGGGAATGGAATTCCCGCTGCTCACCAGTCGATGACGCGGATCCTCATCCGCTCGCACATGGATGGGAACTGGGAAGAGGGACACGGGAATGGCGTGAGGGGACCTTGGGGACACCTTGGGGACAACCTGGGGACACCCGGGCTCACCATGGCCGGCAGCACCAGGCACTGGTTCCACTGGGGGTTGGCGTTCTTCTCCAGGATCCGGGAGCACAGCTGGGAATGGGGAAAAGGCGGCGTTGTCCCAGGAATGCCGCTGGTTTCCCGAAGACTCGGGTTCCCTAAAATCCGGCCTGAGGTTCCCCAAAATTCAGCCTCAAATTCCCCAAAATCCAGCTTCGAGTTCCCCAAAATCTGGCCTGAGGGTCCCTAAAATCTACCTTCAGATTCCCTAAAATCTGGCCTCAAATTCCCCAAACTCCAGTCCCATATTCCCTGAAATCCAGCCTCAGATTGCCTAAAACATACAGCTTCAAATTCCCTAAAATCCAGCTCCAAATTCCCCAAAATCTGGCCTCAAGTTCCACAAAATCCGGCCTCAGATTCCCCCAAATCCAGCTTCAAATTCCACAAAATCCAGCCTGAGGTTCCCCAAAATCCAACCCCAGATTCCCAAAAATCCAGCCTCATATTTCCCAAACTCCACTCTCAGATTCCCTAAAATCCAGTCTCAGATTCCCCAAAAATCCAGCTCCAAATTCCCCAAAATCCAGCCTCAGGTTCCCTAAAATCCAGCTTTGGGTTCCAGAAAATTTGGCCTCAGGTTCCCCAAAATCTGGCCTGAGATTCCCGAAAATCCAGCTCCAAATTCCCCAAAATTCAGCCTCAAATTCCCCAAATTCCTGGGGATTTTCCTGCTGCCATCCCAGCCCCGAGGACTGGGGGAAGTCATCCCGCTGCCATTCCCATTCCCAAATTCCTCCCGCCACCATTCCCAATCCCGGGAATATCCCGCTGTTTTCCCATTCCCAAATTCCTCCCGCCGCCATTCCCGGGATCCGGAGGATCCCATTCCCGGGATCCGCTGACCGTTTTCCCGGCGAAGCTGACTTCCACGAAGGGATCCACCAGGTTCTTCCGGTTGCTCTCGAAGCCGAAGATCTGCCGGACGTTGTCCACTACAGCGTCATCCACTGGGAAAAGAAGGAGACGCCCAAATCCATGGAATTCCGCAGGATCCGGACGATCCTGGTTGTCCCACAGTAGAGATGCTCTCCAGGTGGGAAAAGTGGGATAAAACCAGGATAAAACAGGGATAAAACCAGGATAAAACCAGTTTGGACCAGTCAAAACCGACCAGGATTAAAATGTGGATTTCTCCCTTCCCGGGCCATAATTCCCACCCGGAATGCTGCGATTCCGCAGGATCCGGAGGCGGAACCTACTCTGGGGTAAATCCTCGGCTTTGAAGATGCGGAGGCGGAACTGAGCCCCCCGGAGCGCGACCCCGGTGGGACGCAGCAGATTGGCCTCGATGTCCTCCTTGTCCTCGGACACCTCCCGCTTCTCCAGCTGCCGGGAAAAACGGGAATAACGGGAATGGTCAGCTCGGAGCCGGGAATGAGCGGGAAAATCCCCCCCAAAAAAAGGATGGACTGGGTGCGTTTTCCATCCCTGGGAGTGTCCAAGGTGAGGTTGGATGGGGTGGGAACTTTTGGGATTTAAGGTCCCTTCCCACCCAAACCATTCCAGGATTCTGGAACCAGGCTGGGAATTCTGAGAATGTTCCCCTGGAGGATGGAAAATTCCAGGGAATTCTTGGAGCCGTTTCCAGGGCCTGAAGGGGCTCCAGGAGAGCTGGGGAGGGATTTGGGATTTGGGCTGGAGGAAAAGGAGGCAGGGAATGGCTTCCCACTGGGAAAGGGGAGATTGGGCTGGGATCTTGGGAATTGGGAATTCCTGGCTGGGCTGGAATTCCCAGAGAATCCCTGGATCCCTGGGAATGTCCAAGGCCAGGCTGGATCCACCCAGGATTGTGGGAATTGTCCCTGGATGGACATGGATGGGATTTAAGGTCCCTCCCATCCCAAACCATTCCAGGATTCCATAAGAAAATTAAGCATTTTCCCTAAAAACAGAGGAAGATCCCAGGGCTGGAATATCCCAGAGCCGGAATATCCCAGACCCAGGAATATCCCAGAATTCCCATCGGGATACTCACGGGAGCTTCGTCTCCGGGCCCCAGCACGCAGGCGCTGACCTTCAGGTATCCTTTGGCTCCGGCGGAAAAATCCTCGGGATCCGAGAGGAGCAGCCACTTCCTGAGGAAGGCGTGTTCTGCAGGAAAAACATGGAAAACCGGGAATGGGGCGGGATTTTCAAGGAATATCAGGGAATGGGATCAGGGAATGTTTCAGTTCCTTTCCCAGGAAGAGGGAGGGATTTTTGGGATGGAATTCCCAGAGAAGCTGTGGCTGCCCCTGGATCCCTGGGAATGTCCAAGGCCAGGCTGGATCCCACTGGGATCATGGAAATTGTCCCTGCCCATGGATGGGATGAGGATTTTTGAGATTTAAGGTCCCTTCCCACCCCAAACCATTCCAGGATCCTGGATTTGGGGTTCGCCTGTGGAAGATTCCGGATGTGTGGGCGCCTTTGCCAAAAAAACCCCCAAAATCCAGGATTTTCCCAAGGCTCACTTGGCTCGGAGTAAACGCTCTCCACGTCCATCTGTGGAAGAGAGGGAAAAGGAGATTCCGGAGCTCATCCAGAGCGGGAAAAGGCGGGAAAAGGCGGGAAAAGGGGATGGAATTTTACCCGGAATTCCCCGATCACCGAATCCGCCCGGAACGAGCGCGAATCCACTACCTGAAAATCAGGGAAATTGGGAATTCCGGCCCAAATCCCGCCAGGATGGTGGATCCCGATCCTGCGGAACAGGGAGGATTCCCCAGATTAGGGAGAATTCCCGGATCTCCCGGCACTCACGGTGAGGAAAACGGGAGCATCGAAGAGCTCCGAGGGCGACTCGAAGACGTTGAAGAAAAAAGTCTGCGGGAAAACCGGGATGAGCGTGAGGAGAATTCCCAGATTTTTTGGGGATAACGAGGGCTGGGATGTGCATTCCCGGGGTTTCCCGGGAATTCCCGCCGACCTCGTCGAAGACAGGGCTGTTCCCGCGGCGGATCCGCGTCCGCTTGGTCCGGCCGGCCACCGTCACCTTCACCACCGGGCGGACGTTGATCCCTGGGAGCTGCCGGGCCTCGATCACCCGCACCCGGATCTGGGGTGGGAATCAGTGGGATCATCCCGTGGGATAAAGGACAGGGAATTATCGGGATCATCCCATCGGATGGAGGATTGGGAATCATTGGGATCATCCCATGGGATGGAGGATAAGGAATCATCCGGATCTGGGATGGGATGGTCTGGGATGGGATGGGACGGGATGGAATGGGACGGGATGGGACGGGATGGGATGGGGAAGATTGGGAGACAAGAAAACACTGGGATTTGGGATGGGACGGAGAATAGGGAATCACCGGGATCATCCCATGGGATAAAGGACAGAGAATCACCCAGATCTGGGATGGGATGAAGGATGAATCGTCAGGATCACCCCATAGGATGGGATGGGAATCATCGGAATCATCCCATGGAGGATAGGGAATCATTAGAATCATGGGAATCATCCCATGGGATAGAGGATTGGGAATTACCCAGATCTGGGATG